>BLSH010420698.1:234705-246849 GCA_018402905.1 Glandirana rugosa
ATACATAAATATAGAGATCAGGTAGTAAAGGTATAGCCGCAGATGAATTAACCTTTCATAGTGGATCACTCTTCAGTAGGTAATTTGAAAATTTCCCACATAGTAATGCATACTGAAGATATCAGCCTCATGTGATGACATGCAGACAATCTAGAGGTGTGCCGTAACGCACGACAAGCCCAACCACAGAGATTCAGGGGAGATGCTTGTATTCATGATCTGAAAGCCTGCCTCCTACAAAAATATTTTCTTATAGTTATACAGTGAGGGAAAAAAGTATTTGATCCCCGGCTGATTTTGTATGTTTGCCCACTGACAAAGAAATGATCAGTCTATAATTTTAATGCTAGGTGAGAGACAGAATAACATCAAAATAATCCAGAAAAACACATTTTCAAAAAAGCTATAAATTGATTTGCATTTTAATCAGGGAAATAAGTATTTTTACCCCTTCACAAAACATGACTTGGTGGAGAAACCCTTGTTGGCAATCACAGAGGTCAGACGTTTCTTGTAGTTGGCCACCAGGTTTGCACACATCTCAGGGATTTTGTCCCACTCCTCTTTGCAGATCCTCTCCAAGTCATTAAAGTTTTGAGGCTGACATTTGGTAACTCAAACCTTCAGCTCCTTCCACATATTTTTTATGGGATTAAGGTCTGGAGACTTGCTAGGCCACTTGCCTTCTGTGAAGTATCTGGAAGCATGTACAGAAGACAGTGTTCTCAGAAGCAGAGACAGAGAGACCAGAAAAGTGTTCCATTATTCTATAAAAGGACACATCTTTGTTATCCCTTAAAGTGATACTAAAGTCTTGTCTAGTCTAGTTCTTTAAAAATAACAAACATGTTATAATCGCACCCTCTGTGTGATGGTTTTGCACAGAGCAGCCCCTATCCACCTCTTCTTGGGTCCCTCTTCACCTCTCCCTCCTGTCGAGTGCCCCCACAGCAAGCAGCTTGCTATGGGGGCACCCAAGATGAGCCGCTGCTCTGTGACTGCTCTGTGGCTTCAGACACGAAGCCGTAGTTCGGCCCCGTCCCCTCTCTCTCCTGATTGGCTGTCTTTGATTGACAGCAGTGGGAGCCAATTGCAGCTGAGGCACCCGTGGACATCGCTGGATCCAGATGGGGCTCAGGTAAGTATTAGGGGGGCTGAAGGGGGCTGCTGCACACTGAAAGTTTATTTACATACATAGAATACATTAAGATAAAAAAACCTTCTGCCTTTTAGAATCCCTTTAAGGCCTGGTTTACAGCTGTGCGTTTTCAGTTTTGCAGAAACGCACTACAGGCCATGGTTTCCTTTGGGTCACGTTCACAACTGTTCGTTTTCAACCGGTGCGTTTTTTGGAAAGGGTCAGGGACTGTTTTGCCCGCAGCAGGTTACATTTTGAGGTTCATAGACTTCAATGGAAATGCATAAAAAATGCAATGTTTGCGTTTTTAATGCATTTGTGCTGCGTTTTTACTGCATGACAGCAGATACCTCCCAAAACGAATTAAAATGCTGGTACAAAAAATGCAAAATGCACTGGGAAAATGCATCAAATGCAACCTGCATAAGCCTTGATGCAAGCAGCCGGCCGGCTCTTGGGAGGAGTTATGCAAATATCTAAATGCCTTGATGGCTTGATGTCGGTTAGATTAAAGTGGGCCATTCCTAGGCAGGCTACATGTAGACCACCCTAGGTAATGCCCACGTGTGATGCTGTGCATTTTTAATTGAAAGAACTATAATTCAATTGGTGAAAGGGGCAGGCCCAGGACAGTAAGGCTAGGAAATGAGCTGGGCTTTATTGTACTTGCTTCAGCTTCTAATGCACACTGTGAGAAACTTGTGTGTGCAGTGAAATCATAGTAAGCAATTACAGTACAGGAGAGGAGCCTGTACAATTGTACGAGACTTTAGGGAAGGCTGGAGTTCAGCCCCAAACACTTTCATTTTATAGTTTAGGTTTCCTAGTGGAACCCCGGGCAAAACTCTTTCAGCTATGTATAGAGCAAGAAAGCGTTTGAAAGTCTTTCAGGTTTTGGTTGCTGCTTTTATCTCTACTGTGCAGATTACACCTTTCTGAGCTGCCATAAGAACAGTAAATGGGAACAAAATGTCCCCTAGCTGGAACACAGACTACACTAAGAATGTGACGGAGGTTCCAGTCCTTTCCACACTTTGTCCAAAGCTAGGAGAGGGTTTGACTGGCGTTCCACTTCTGATCTCAGTCGGTTTATATAATTCACAGACTTCATTGAACTAATATCTGATCATGGAAACTTCAGATGTGGGTTTTGACCCTCACTGTGCTTCATGAATCAGTCAAGGTGAGGAGGTAGGAAAAAGTTGCGTGACCCTGCATCATTTGGAGGGTGGCCATATTTGTTTTACTACTTATAGGATAAAACTGTCAGTGCAGCTGAGGTTTTCCCACCATTACACACCGCTGTGGCAGAAGCATTGCCTTTATACTGCTGCCAAGGATCGTGTCCTCGTGCGTCACTTACTGTCCTCATGACACAAAATGGAGTTAATGCATTGTGAGGAATTTATACAACCAGCTTACCAGGAAGATCATAAAGTGATCCTGGATCTGAGGGTAATGCTGACATGCTTTTAAAGAGGTAAACTCTATGCTTAAAGTGTTTGTAAACTCTTCAATATAACCAGTGAAGTGACTGGCCTCGGGTGATGCACAGATTAATTAAATCCTCCTACATACATTGTGCCTGTCTATCTGCAGCCATCTCTTCTCTACATTTGTTCAAAGTTCAGAAAAAAGGAGGCAGAGAGCTGAAATTACACTCTGCAGAGCTCAGTGAAGAGAACTCTGAGAGCTGATTGGGGGGAGGGGACACCCCCCCCCCTTTACACAGCACACAGGAACTGAGCTGAAGCTGTCAATCAGCTAGAGGTCCCTCGCCATCACCATTTTTCTCTTGGTGTCAGGAAAACATGTCAGAAGTGACTCATGCTCATAGCAGGGGAACGAGGCAGCAGACAGAAATGACACTTGGTGCTCTTGATCGAGACAAGTACACACTATAGAGGGGTATGCTTTGTTCATATTTCAACCACTTTAACCTCTTCTGGACCGCCTTCCGCACATTTACTGCGGCAAGGCGGCCCAGCTGCGTAAAACAACGTACCTGTACCTCGCTTCGTGCAGTAGTATCTGGGGGTGCGTGCCCTGATTGGACAGAGGGGGAGCCAATCAGCGGGTCAGGCGGACGCGATGTCCGCCGGCCTCCCGCGATCGTTCCCCAGAGAGGCAGAACGCCGATGTAGACAAGCTAAGCAGGAACACGGATCTCTGTGTTCTCCCAGTCAGAGCAACCCCTAAACAGTTAGTAAGCACCCCCTAGGGACACACTTAACTCTTTGATCGCCCCTGGCGTTAACCCCCTTCCCTGCCAGTGTCATTAGTACAGTAACAGTGCATATTTTTAGCACTGATCACTGTATTGGTTTTACTGGTCCCCAAAAAACTGTCAGTTGATTGTCTGATCTAAAATTTTGTAAATAAAAAACTGCGCTAACCTTAAATGGATCAAGGTTCTTATTAGGACACAGCTGCAGAATACCGAGTGGGGGATTCACCACTGAATGACAAATAATATACAAATATCCGCGCTTGTGCCGTGTACTCAAAAAACAATATTATATCAATTTTACATAAACCATATGTGACAAAAAAACATTTATGCACTTATAAAATTGGTCAATAAGGGGGTAAAACCTTCCGGGGCTTAACTGAACAAGCTGCAAGTAGATTGGCTACCATGCACAGCTGCATCAGATTGTGCACTCTCCAGTAAGGATGGGCTCGGGCGTGTTCACGACTGCACGTGCCCGCGCCCGCCAGGAAGCTTACACTGCTCCACGCTAATCACAGGCAGTGAGACATTTCTCGATCCGTGGCTGCCGATGTCTCACTGCCTGTAATTGGCACAGAGCAGTGTAAGCTTGCTGGCGGGCACGTGCGGTTGCGAACACGCCCCAAGCCCTCTCCAGTTTTAGTAAATCAACCCCTATGACTATCATCAAAGGTCTGGCTTTACTTCTCAATATCAGTGTTTTACCACCTTGTTCCTCAAGTACCCTCAAAAATCCATGTTTTGGGAATTTCCCTTAGATTGTAAGCTATTACAAGCAGGGCCCTCCTAACCCTCTTGTATTGAATTGTATTTTAACTGTACTGTCTCTGTATTGTAAAGCGCTGCGCAAACTGATGGCGCAGTATGCTAATAAAATTAAATAGCCATCATAAATGCCAAGCCATGGACATTGATGATTAAAAACACCTGTGCAAGGTAAAGGAAATCCTGAAAACATGAGCTGTTGGGACTGCAGTTTTGGATTCATTTATATATACACTGTTGGTTGTAGTGAAGGTGCTGACGTAATTGTGTATCTGTTTTCAATCATTTCAGTCTGGATGGTTCTAGTGGATTACTTTTAGGTTTGCACCAGAATTTTGGTTCACAGCAGAGTTCACTCACATCTGACGCTCCACTGCATGTGACAATTTGATGACATGATGTGCGCCAATTTTAGCGTGCTTTTAATTCATTGAAATTACAAGTTCATCTGCCACAGTGGAAGATGGCAATTGTAGTTTTTTTTTTATTCACGGAGCTGTGTACAGCCAAAAAGGTGACAGCGAGTGTGGGAAGAGGATCTCCTACCAACTGTCACAGGGGGATGGGGGTGCCTCATAGTAACAAGCAGGTGTAACATATTACTAAAAGTGAACATATCCTTTAACCCCCCCCCCCCCCCCAAGTGTCTGTCCTGCCCTGTCCATGTGTCAGAATGACTCACAGCAGCTGATTGGAGTTCAGCAGATAGCAGAGAAGCCTTATAAGTTGTCAGAAATTTGGCAGTAAATATTCAGTTGTGCCTGTTCTGATGACTGTTACATTTCTAAGGGTCCTTTCACACATGAGGGTCCATTTTCATGGACTCCGCTTGCTCAGCGGGAATCGATCCGTTGATCCCCACTGAGCCCCGCTCTCCTCTATGGGGAAAAGACGGTCCATTTTCATCTGACCCACCAGACGGATGGAAAATAGGGTTTCCATCTGTCTGGATTTAGCGGATCGGATAGCAGCGGACATTTCATCGCTGACATCTGTCGCTCCATAGAAGTACATGGATCGTCCGTTCAGGTTCGCTTGGAAAAACGACAGGTGGACCTGAATGGTCCGTATATTTGAGAGCTCTAAATGCCGAAAATGTCTTTGAATTTATGTAATACTGATATGAAAATTACTTTTGGTGACAGTGATATTGTAATTTAATAGGTTTGCCTGTTTGCTGTGTCCCTGCACTGGGCATTATTTGTCTTGCATTTACAGGGATGGATATCAGCCCCCAAATTTATCCAGTGAAAATCTGATCGGCCTCAGTAGGGCTCGCAGGCCTCACAATGCCATATTTGTCAATTTTGAAGATCCAGAAGTTCCTGCAGAGGCGCATCCAGCCGCTTTGAAAAACTGGAAGAAGCTATGTACTAACCCCATAGACAGCCACGTGGAGCAGGAAATGATAAGGGTACTGCCAGTGTTCCTTACAAATAACTTGACTGTTCAGTAATCCATCTTTCAATACTGATCACATTCACTTGTTATATGCTCGTTTTATTTCATTTATTTATTTTAGGTACTTGTATAGCGCCGTCAATTTACGCAGCGCTTTACATATACATTGTGCATTCACAAAAGGTTATTAACTATGGATGTATCTATCCAATACAGGTATAGAGGCACTCACAGGTCTTGCAGCATAGGAAAATCAAAACAACATTTTTGTTCATATATATTTATATGTGTATGTAGATACAGTGCATTCATAAACTATTTTTTTCAATGTTGTTATGTTGCAGCCTGATACAGTTGTTTACATTTTTTTTTCTCATTAATCTACATTCAGTACCCCATAATAACAAAGTGAAAGCAGAATTTTAGAAATGTTTGCAAATGTATGAAAAAGGAAGCACTGAAATATCACATTGTAAGCACAGGGTATTCAGATCCTTTGCAGCAACACTTAGAATTAGCTCAGGTGCCTCCTATTTCTTTTGATTGTTGCTGAGATGTTTCTACACCTTAATTGGAGTCCACCTGTGGTATATTAAATTGACTGGACATGATTTGGAAATGCACACACCTCTCTTTATGCCCAGATTCACACTATAGCGATGCGAGAACGAACCGGCACGATTCCAGTGCGGGTTGCCGCATCGCATCTCTCCCTCAGGCAGTTCACACTGCCCTCTGTGAACCGCTGTGGATGTCAATATAATGTTAATGACACTTCCAGATCAGTCCACAGATCGCAGTGCGAACTGTGGATTCGGACAGGAATCAGATCGCATGGGCGTTCACACCCATACGGTCCAATTCCAGTGCAGGGAAAAAATAAAGTCCCTGCACCCTTTTTATGCAAATCCAATGCGAGTTCAGCCATACAACTGTATGGCTGAACTCGCATTGCACAGACATCGCGTGTGATCGGCACAGCAGTGTGGGTGCGAAACACATGTGATGTCTGAGATCGCTATAGTATGAACCCAGGCTAAAAGGCCTCAGAACTGACAATGTATACTGTATCAGAGGAAAAGCCATGAGGTCAAAAGAACTGTTTGCAGAACTCAGAGGTAGGATTGTTGCAAGGCACAGATCTAGGGAAGGCTACAAAATAAATTCTGTTGCACTGAAGGTTCCCAAGAGCACAGTGGCCTCCATAATTCTCAAATGCATGAAGTTTGTTACTGCTAGCGGGTTGCTTTTAACCTTCAAGAAGGGGTTAAAAATGCCCATGTTGATGCGCTTCCGATGTGCTGCTCATTCACACCAATGGGCAGGGGCGGGTTGGGAGCGCAGTATACACTGCTCCCAATCCGCACCAAAGATTCCCGACCCACAAGCGCACTGCCCCACTATTAAAGCACTCTGGTGGCATGAGAGCCAGTTTTCATTCGCTTTGCAGGCGCTGTTTCTAGCACTAAAACACATGAAAACTGCCTCAGTGTGAAAGGGGTCTTAAGATGGAGAGGACTTAGCTGCTGATTTGTTGGGGGAAAAAAAGTCAAAACATGCATATCGGTAACAGTGTTGTTTTAGTTTGCTTGGGCTACATGTTTTGGGGACAAAAAAAAAGCATGTTTGAAACAGGTGATGGGTAGAATATGAAGGTACTGCTATGTTTACATACTTGAAGAATTTTAATGATATTTTTCAGCTTTTCAGCATCCGTCCAATATGGTCCCGGAACGCAATAAAGGCCAATGTCAGCGTTCACCCCGACAAGCTGAAGTTACTTTTACCGTATATGGCATATTATATGGTGAGTATCGGGATGTATGCATTTTCCTTTCATGGCACTTATTCAATTTGTGCTCCTGACGTGTCTTGAGTCCGGGGCTACAAATATCACCTGGAACACTATCTATGTGGAGATTGCATGTTCTCCCTGTGTTCCTGTGGGTTTCCTCCAAGTGCTTCAGTTTCCTTCTGCATTTCATTGCCTAGACAGTCTCTATGAAGTTACTAGGGATCAGCACCCGTGTCTTCTCACACTTTTCTTTAACATAAATACCACCAAGGTGTCGCATGCAGCAAGCGTGATCCACCACCAGTAAGGTTGTAAACTTACCAGATGTAAGGAATTACAGCGCAAGACAATAGTGTAAAAAAACCTCGCTCCCTCTGTAATGCTTGATAATAGCAACTCCCACAGATATGGCTCCAAAGATCTTTCCTTCTCCCACCGGGATGTAGGCTAGGTAGATGCCCCAATCCAGCTCAAAGAGAATAAGGAGCGGACATAGCACTATACCGTTTTGACAGTTTATTTTAAAAGATAATTTAAGAACAACTCACATGTATTAAGAAGATCTCGTGCACACAAGCCAGCATAAACACAAATGGTGACGTCAGCGCGCCCTCCCGACGTACGTTTCGTCCTACACAGACGTCGTCATGGGTATGCCGGCTTGTGTGCACGAGATCTTCTTAATACATGTGAGTTGTTCTTAAATTATCTTTTAAAATAAACTGTCAAAACGGTATTGTGCTATGTCCGCTCCTTATTCTCTTTGAGCTGGATTGGGGCATCTACCTAGCCTACATCCCGGTGGGAGAAGGAAAGATCTTTGGAGCCATATCTGTGGGAGTTGCTGTTATCAAGCATTACAGAGGGAGCGAGGTTTTTTGACACTATTGTCTTGCGCTGGTAAGCTTACAACCTTACTGGTGGTGGATCACGCTTGCTGCATGTGACACCTTGGTGGTATTAATGTTAAAGAAAAGTGTGAGAAGACACGGGTGCTGATCCCTAGTAACTTCATAGAGACTGTCTATTGATCAAGTGTTAGCGCGGCCTTTGCATGATATATATTGGACAATACTGTGGATTGAGTATTTGGCTGCAGCTTTTTTTGAGTTAGCGCAGTGTTTTTTCTGTTTAATAATTTCATTGCCTAGGTTTTACATACTTTTGAGGCACTGAATAAATATGAATTAAGTAATAAACGTGAGCAAGGGGCGTGGTCTGGAGCTTCATGGAGTAGGGAGTGCAGAGTGAGAACTCTGCTTGAGATTAATCATTTTAGCCGATCCTAAGGGCCATCCTGGTTCTAAATCGCCTATTTTTCACTCACCGTGGATCCCCCACATCCTGCTGGTATGTCTCCGCCGAAGAGAGTCTCTGGGGCGCTGGCTAAACTCGATAAATACCATCACAAGGAGCGGGACCCGGTCACATAAGATGGTGCCACGCCTATTCCGGAGAAGGACTCAGAATCTTGGGACACAAACAAACTGCTGGAGGCCATTACTCTATGCAGGACAACCCTCGCCTCCAAAATTGAGGATGTAAAGATGGACATTTCCCTTCTCCGGATAGATCTTCATAAGGTGTGTGAGTGAGTCATGGAGACAGAGTGCTGCATTGCCCAGGTGGAAGATGATGTACCTCCTCTACAGGTTACCCCAAAATGGTTGCAGCACCAGCTCAACTCTGTCCTGCACAAACAGGACGATATGGAAAACCGGCTCCACAGATGCAACATGCACTTTGTTGGCCTCCCCGAGAAAGCTGAGGGCTCTGGAGAACCTGCTCATTACGACATTCAGCAGAGAGGCCTTCTCCGCCTCATTCGTGGTGGAGCGCGCACACCAACTGGCTGGGAAGCCCCCGCACCTACATCGCCAAGCTTTTAAACTTCCGTGACCGCAATGCCATCCTGCGCCTCACCCGGATGAAGTGAAACATCCCATTGCAAACGGGCATGTGTCGGTCTCCCTGGATTTCTCCGCCGAGGTCCAGCAAAGACTGGCTCAGTTCAGAGAGGTCAAGCAGCAATTGAGGACCCAACATCTGGTCTAAGCGATGCTTCCCGGCAAGGCTCCGGGTGGTGAAGGACGGGAGAGCTCATTTCTTTTAAGGACCCTGCCTCTGCCCTCGTCTGGCTGTAGCGCTGGAAACCTGATGATCCGGCCCCAGCTTGAGTCATCCTGCTTCTGAAGATCCCTCCATGGTGATTGTGACCTCGGTCATGGTCTCCCTTTTCTTTGGTTGTCCTCCTGCTGCGGCCCCTGCAATTTTCAAACTGTGAGTTGGGCATGGGTATACCAAGCACCATTTACCTCCAACTCCCACGGGGTTGCTATCCTGATCGCCAAGACGGTCCAGTTTAGGCTCCACTCAATGCGGTTGGATCCTCAGGGCCGGTTTGTATTTTTGCATGCCACTATCTCTGGGTTAGAGCTTCTCATTATGGCATTTTATGTCCCCCCTTCTTTTCAGTTTGCAGTCTTGCAGGAGGGGGTTGCATTTATGACTCAGTATCCTGCGATGGTGGCTGTCTGGTTCGGGGACTTCAATGCAGTTGCATTTATGACTCAGTATCCTGCGATGGTGGCTGTCTGGTTCGGGGACTTCAATGCAGTAGTCGACCCTATGCTTGATAAACTGCACCCTCCTACTCCCGAAGCACCTCGTCCATTCATAACTAGAATTGGGAAGTTTGTCGGAATTTGCACTCACTGACGCCTGGCGTTATAGGCACCCTACCTCCATTAAATATTCCTGCCATACGCCTGCCCACTCGGCTATGTCCTGTATAGATTATATCTTCTTAACCCCTTCCCTTCTACCTGACCTTGTTGATGTGGGGTACGGGGTTCGTGTGTTATCTGACCATTCTCCCTGCTGGGTCATCTTATGCGCGTGGCCACTCACCCCCCCGCTGTCCATATCTGTCTCCTGAACCCCTTCTGGCTCAATGTCCTCACAGGACTAGAGGAGATACAGAGGGAGTGGGCTTACTTTTTCCGTACCAACTGCGGCACGGCCTCGATGGAAACAGTATGGGAAGCCTTTAAAGTACATGCCCGCATGGTGCTCTCCACTCGTATTAATAGACACAAGGCCACTTCTAAGGTAGTTATTCAGCAATCAGAGGAAAACCTGGGCTCCCTAGAACAGACGTTTAAGGCGGACCCCTCACCAGCTAACTCCTCCTTTGTTCGAATGTAGAGCAGACTAATAAATCAGTTTCACTTTGAAAAAGCTAAGCAACGCATATTCTTTAACAAGCAACGCATATTTGAGCACGGCGAAAAGGCTGGTAAACTGTTAGCATATCTTGCCCATCTAAATCACAAAACCCCTGTGGTGGACACTCTCCGTATGGTGACTAGTGATCGGGTCTCTGACACGGATCTGGTGGCTGAGGAGTTTCGCACATTTTACTCAGACCTATATACTACCACCACCCACTACACTGCTGATGAACTGTCTGCCTTCCTTCGAGGTGTCGACTCTCCGTCATTGATACCGTCTCGGGTCACCTTGCTGGATGCTCTATCACTCTGCCCCCCCCAAAACACCTGGCTCTGACGGGTTGCCTCTGGAATTTTACACCCAATATGGGGAAACCCTGGTCCCCAGGCTCCAAGAACTGTACCAGCATATGTTTGAGTCCAGCATCCCCTCTGCTAGTATGGGAGAGGTCCTTTATTGTCCTCATACCTAAACCAGGCAACGATCCCTAGCTGCCTGAATCCTATCACCCCATATTCCTTCTCCCAGTTGGACATAAAAATCCTTGCTAAATTTTGGCCCTGAGACTTAACAAGGTTGTTTTGATGCTGATCAAGTCAGATTCATGCCTCAAAAGAATACTGCCTTTTAATCTCTGGAGGCTTTTCATGAACCTCTAGGCCACTCATGACAATGTCGGTTCTTGGGTTGCCGTCAGCTTGGATGCTGCTAAGGCGTTCAACTCTGTGGAGTGGGGGTATCTGTGGGAGTGCCTCCGAAGATTCGGCTTTGTCCCCAAGTTCATCAAGTGACTTCAACTTCTATATCAGGCTCCCACTGCCAGGATCCAGGTACAGTATCTGACAAAAGTGAGTACACCCTTCACATTTTTGAAAATATTTTATTCTATCTTTTCATGTGACAACACTGAAGAAATTACACTTTACTACAATGTAAAGTAGTGAGTGTACAGCTTGTATAACAGTGTAAATTTGCAGTCCCCTCAAAATAACTCAACACACAGCCATTAATGTCTAAACCACTGGCAACAAAAGTGAGTACACCCCATATGAAAATGTCCATATTGGGCCCAATTAGCCATTTTCCCTCCCCGGTGTCATGTGACTCGTTAGTGTTACATGATCTCTGGTATGAATGGGGAGCAAGTGTGTTAAGTTTGGTGTTCTCACTCTCTCATACTGGTCACTGGAAGTTCAACATGGCACCTCATGGCAAAGAACTATCTGAGGGTCTCAAAAAAGAAACCATTGCATAACAATGGCCTAGGCTGTAAGAAGATTGCCAATACCCTGAAACTGAGCTGCAGCATGGTGGCCAAGACCATACAACAGTTTTAAAGGACAGGTTCCACTCAGAACAGGCCTCGCCATGGTCAACCAAAGAAGTTGAGTGCATGTGCTCAGCGCCATATCCAGAGTTTGTCTTTGGGAAATAGACGTATGAGTGCTGCCAGCATTGCTGCAGAGGTTGAAGGGTGGGGGGTATCAGCCTGTCAGTGCTCAAACCATACGCCGCACACTGCATCAAATTGGTCTGCATGGCTGTTGCGACGTCGAGTCAAAGTCCCATAACCGTTAG
>BLSH010420698.1:250171-262217 GCA_018402905.1 Glandirana rugosa
TCTCTTCCGCTCTCGTCTCTCCACTGGAGTAACAACGATGTGAAAGTTAGAGGTCAGTCGTCCGACTCCTATCTCTGTCCTGTGGTAACATAGGGAAAATATCGGATATTAACGTTGTCTCATTGACCACAGTAAGCGAACTGACGGGATAGACCACCCCGACACATTTAGAGTCTTTTCCTACTTGTCTTTTTGCTCAGGAAAATGTCTGTCGAGGGTATATACATAAAATGGACACATATATCCAACTTTAAGTCGAAATACTTTTTTCGTGTTTATGTATATTGTGGCCCGGAACCCAAAAGTCTTTCTTAATATTATCTTGATATCCGTTTTGAAAAGAAAGGTAAAACCTATCTCATTTTCCTCCCTATATTAAGGACAACCAAAAAAAAGACAGTAGGCACGGGATTATTTCCTTTATAGGCTATAAAAGGGATACAATGGTGTCCTGTCTCTATCCTCAGCCTGCTGACTGGAGATTGAAAGTGTAGCAACAATGAGGTCACCTCTCTGCTCTCGCCTTCTCTCAGGATGTTCCTTGTCAGCATATTTGCATGCAATGCACCTGATTGGCTTTCAGTCCTTTCCATACCTCTCCCAGTCTCAATGCTGCTGTATAGGGTATATAGGCTGCTATATAGTATATTGTAAAAGGCTGTTCCTGGTCATATACAGGTACCCTCGTTTATTGCATTAAAAATCACTATTCATGAATGATTTATTGCATTAATCTGTGCCTTTTTATATCTGCCAGGGATTCACCTTTAATTAAGCCAATAGAAATGATGAACATATGAGAGAAAAATGCAGGGACAGTGTAAATTTCCTGAGGTTGAAAATAAAGAACACAGAGCAGAAACCTAAAGAGAAAAGCTAAGCATGCCCCCTTTGAATACAGTACAAGAGGTCACGTGATTACATGTCTTTATGTCTTATGCAGGGTACGCCCCGAATGAGATGCCTGTAAAAGCCAAGCGTAGCACATACAATTACAGTCTGCCTATCACTTTGAAAAAGCCAGGTGAGCCATTCTTATTATATTCTCTGCTGAATCTAAACTGATCTGACTCCAATCATAACTGCCTTCTTTCTTCTTGGTTTTGTGATGTGATCGTTTTTATTATTTAGATCAGGGGTTCTTAAACTTCTTAATCCAAAGACTCAAATAAGAAAATTGTTACCGTACTGGGACACAATAGAATTATTACCAAAATATCAGCACAACTAAACAAGACCAATAACAATGGACATGTGACACATTGCAGGCACTATTCACTATTTCTGAAAGCTTTAGTGAAGCAAACAGAAATACTGTACACTTTTCTTTTGTAGTTTCTGCTTGATATTTTCAACGATTGCAGGGGACTCTTGTCTATAATTCCCTCTGCCCAACACCTTGCATGCACTCTATTCCCCCATACCAGAGGTGTAATTAGAACCTTCAGGGCCTTGGTGCAAGAAACCATAAAGGGACCCCCAGCCAGGGACCCCCATGGTAGCGGCACCCCAAGGCACGGTCGCAAGTGTGACCTTTGACACCGTTGTCAGTATTTTTTTATTTTTTTTACTATTGTATTTTTTTAAATCTTTTTTTACCATTTTTTTTTTCTTATTGGAGCCCCTTTGGGGGCTTTGGTGAGATATCAGGGGTCAAAACAGACCTCTGATATTTCACCTTTTAATACAGAGAAAGGAGATTAAGGACACAGCCCTTAATCTCTTTCTCTGCAGCCTCAGCTGCACAGAATGAATGGACAGGAAGAGCACGATGTCTGTAAGCTGTATGGATCATTGACACTATTCATTAAAACAAGGAATGGGACCGTATGACCTATTTACCGGCCCCTTGCCAGCCCTCCATCCTGACAGATACCCTGCAGTGCTGCCGGGTTCCCCCTTCTCTCTTGGCGGGGCAGCATGTAGAGGAACCGATCCCCTCCAATGGGCTCAGTTCCTCTATATGCCGCTCCTCCTGTACAGGGGGCTGCATGGGGCTGGGTTGCAGTTGCGACCCCTGTATGTACGCCCCTGCCCCATACATTTCTGTGCTGTCAGTCATATTGGTGTAATTGTTTTGCAGTTTTTGAGAGAGGTGGTGGTGTCATGGGCAGGAGTATTTATTACGTTTTCATGCTATAGAAGTTAACGCTTTTTTGTGATACATTAAAGGAGTTGTAAAGGCAGAAGGTTTTTTTAATCTTAATGCATTCTATGCATTAAGATAAAAATCCTTCTGTGTGCAGCAAGGCCCCCCCAACACTTAGCTGACATCCCTCTCTGTCCAGTGATGTCCCCAATTGTCTTAGCCGTCCAAGATTCTCCCTCCCTGATTGGCTGAGGCACAGCGGCGGGGGCCATTGGCTGCTACTGCTGTCACATTCATCTAGCCAATCAGGAGAGAGGGGCGGGGCCAGGTCGGGCTTCGTGTCTGAATGGACACAGGGAGCTGTGACTTAGCTCGGGAGCCCCCATAGCAAGTTGCTTGCTGTGGGGGCACTGAACAGCAGTGTTAATTTCATCAACTAAAATACGACTAAAACAATTGAAATTACTAAAATACAACGAAAACTAAAATGCCATTTAGTCAAAAGACTAAGACTAAAACTAAATTGAAATTTGATGTCAAAATGAACACTGGTCGGTAGTGCATGTTCATACCTCAATACCATAAATAATAACATATATTAGATTTTTCACTCCAGCAGTATATAATGAGTTTGGAAATTGTAGATAATTACTTAAATAATGCATTACAATTTAACTGCACCGATTCGATTTTAGTCGATTAAAATGTACTGGTGATTTAGTCAACTAAATAGGACTAAAACAATTGCAGAAGACTAAAATGGGACTAAAACTAAAATGCCATTTTAGTCCTAAGACTAAAACTAAATTGAAATTTGCTGCCAAAATTAACACTGCTGAACAGGAGGGGGGCCAGGATCACAGAAGAGGCACCCGAGAAGAGGAAGATCCAGGCTGCTCTGTGCAAATCTACTGCAGCAGAGCAGGTAAGTATAATATGTTTGTTCTTTTTATAGGAAAAAAAATAGATTTTACAGTCACTTTAACCTCATTGTTAGTAGGTTACATCATAGATGTACAATTGGAATAGTAAATAATGATAAAGTGTGCTATATCACTGCTAATTTGTTCTTGGACAAACTAGACTACGGTTACTACACAGTCATGTGCTGATCCATCACAAACATGTCCACTACCTAGTCTGGGTCCTGATTCATGTTTTAGCTAACTCTGGCTTGGAGCTATGTAGCACAAGTGATTTCAGCAGCCCCATAATCATTCTCCTTCGCATGGTTGCTATAAAAATGTAATTGCAGTCATGGAAAGGTCATGTCCTAGTGATTGTGACTATAGCTCTGCCACTAATCAATTGATTTGAATCCCTAGCTTCTATGATCACGTCTGTTGTCCAGTAATGCTGTTGATGATCTTGGCTCACCAGAGGTTTCAGGCGTCTTCAATCGGCCTTATAGCCAGCTACAAATAGCCAGAGAAAATAAGCAGATACATTTGTAACTGCTACAGATCTCTTCTACATGGTTACTGGTACATACCAGCTGTTTTGAGACTGTATATCTTTTAATAAAATATAGAGCCTTCCATTGACCGCAGATTATTGCTTACTAGAGGGCACGAGCTGGAGACGGAAAGGATGAGATTTACTCAAAACTGGTGTACACAGAATCTGGTGCAGCTGTGCATAGTAACCAATCCGCTTCCATGTTTTAGCCCTCATTCACATTGGAGCAACTTGTCATGTGATTTGACAGGTCAAATCACATGAGAAGTCGCTGCCTATTGCCAGCAATGTCACCACTTCAGTCGCTGCCATGCTGACTTTGTGGCGCCACACCGATTTGCAAATGTAGCTCCTGTACTAGTTTTACCGAGTTCGGGTGCGACTTCAATAGACATCTGTGCATGAGACCGCACAAATGTCTTTCAAGTAGCACTTGAAGTTGCACGATTTCAAAGCCGCGTTCAATGTGAACGAGGGCATATTTTCAAAGCTTAATTGAACAAGCTGAAATTAGAAGGTGATTGGTTACTATGCACAGTTGCACCAGAGTCTGTGTGCATCGGTTTTAGTAAATCTTCCCCAAAGTGTACAGACTTCTTGGAAAATGCAGCATTATAATTTGATACTAGCTCTTTATGCATAATTTAAAGTGTATCTAAACCTATATTTCGTGTTGATGGTATAGATCTAATCTTGTCACTGATTAAGTGACCTTGATTTATAAAATCCAGTTCAATCTGTCTCAGTGACAGCTCAATCTAGTAGCCCCTGGATTATGCTTTTACTTTTCTGGTGTGGACTGCAAACTAAAAGAAAGAATTGGATTAGTTTCTATAGAAAACACATAGTTAAAAAAATACATAGTTTTTATTAAACTTATTTTTCTTGGCACAAATAGTGCCACAGCCAATCAGTGTGCAGGACCTGACCCAAGGACTGGCAGCTTCCAGCATCCAAGGAAGTAAAAAGATCCCATCCAGCAAGTATAAACTGAAGGTAAGTGCCAGTTTTCTAGTGTTTGGCTCATTTACGAGGACATTTAGAATACACCAAAACCACGGGTATGAGATGTATGCAAGTTACACACATTTAAAGAATTATTAAAATGTACCTATTTGATAATATTGGTTACAGGGATTAGCAGTTTAGCATTAGTCTGGTCCAATCGAGAGCTCCATGACCAGGGGCATGTAACACACTGCTGACCTCTGAATTGGTGGTCAAATGGTTTTCCCTCATCCATCAGTGAGGCTTAGGCCCCTTTCACACGATCGGCCCGCTCGGATCCGCCTGTCCATTTTTCAAGCGGATCCGAGCAGGCCACCCATTGACTTGTATGGACAGGCGGATGTCAGCAGAGATGTGTCTGCTGACACCCGTCTGCCATCTGATCTGTCAAGATCTGCTCAAAACAGACTGATACGTTTGCCATCCGTCCAGCGGGTCGGATGGGAACGGATGAAAACGGACATGCAGTCCGTTTTCATCCGATCTTCCACATAGAGAACAGCGGGGATCTGAGAGGTCCGTCCCTGCTCAGTGAGCGGAGATGGACCTGTCGTCTGCTTGCTTAATGGAGATCAAAGGAGCGATCTCCCACTGAGCTAGCGGGGTCCACTGAGCGAATGCGCCCTGTGTGAAAGGGACCAAACAGAACAGTGTTATTATACAGGATTTATATAGTGCCAACAGTTTGCACAGCGCTTTACAATGTTAAGGGAGACAATACACCAACGGTAAAATTCAAAACAAGAGAGTTATAGGAGCCCTGCTCCTGCGAGCTTAAAATCTAAGAGGGAGGGGCTGGTGAAACAAAAGGTAAGGACTATAAGGTATGAACTGATCAGGGGAGTAGAAGATTTGTTTGTTAGCTGGAGGCAGGATATGCCTCCCTGAAGAGATGAGTTTTCAGGGATCGCCTAAAAGTGTACAGGGTAGGAGATAACCAAACAGGTTGGGGTAGTGAGTTCCAGAGGATGTGAGAGGCTCTGGAGAAGTCCTGGAGACGAGCAAGGGAGGAGGAGACAAGGGAGCTAGAGAGCAGAAGGTCTTGGGAGGAGCGGAGAGGAGGGTTTGGGTGATATTTAAAGATAAGATGTAGCTCGGGGCAGAATTGTGAATGGCTTTGTAGGTTATTTCTAGCATTTTTCATTTTATATGTTGGGCAATGGGAAGCCAGTGGAGGGATTGGCAGAGAGGAGTGGCGGACACTGAACGGTTGGGAAGGTGGATGAGTCTGGCAGCGGCATTCATGATAGGCTGAAGAGGGATAGCTTGCAGAGAGGTAGGCCAATTAGTAGGGAGATATAATAGTCAAGGCAAGCGATAACAAGGAAGTCAATAAGTTCCTAAGTGGTGTCAACGGTTAGAAAGGGGCATATTTTGGAGATGTTTCGGAGGTGAAGTCTGCACAATTTGGACAGGGATTGGGTTTGGGGCTGAAAGGACAGGTCAGAGTCTAGGATTACACGTAGAACCCTGGCATGAGGGGAGGGACTGATGGTTGTATTATTAATTTTGATGGAGAAATCGTGGGTGGGGGGTTACGGGCTGGAGGGCTGAGCTCGGTTTTAGAAAGATTGAGTTTGAGGAATTGGTGTGACATCCATGTTGATATGTCTGTTAGTATTGGATCTTCTATAGCGCTCAACTGGATCACAACATAATCTGTAATTGAATGCTATCAGCATGATGGGTTTCTTAGCTAGGAGACCACACTTTCACTCTGGGTCTCCACTAGCAGTCAGGAACCAATCGGCATGGTTTACAATCATGTGATCATCATGCCAGTTATAACATGAGGTTAAAAAAAAAAAACTTACAGCCGGCAGCTGTCAGGTAATTTTTCTTTGGTGTACAGAAAAAATATATTTTTTAAAAAGGATAGTGCAATGTTTAAAGGATACGTCAAGAGCATATTATATGTTACACCCATTTTTAGGGTGTAACATGCTCCTATACACCCACATCCCACCTTCCAACTCTGTTACAGTGGTGGGTGTCTTCTCCCCGCACCCACTGTCCCTTTTTGAAAACTGCCCTCACAGCTGCGTCATTCATTCACAGTTTCCTGTAAATGAATGAACTACAAGTAGCGTTGGCTGCTGCGGCAGAGGGCTTGTAGTTTTAATGAACTGCGAGGGGGCTGATGAGCGCTCTCATAGTCCATTGATTCTTCCTGCAGTTCAGTTACTATCTGACTGTACAGGAGGCAGGGGCAGACAGCTGACTGAGAGTCTGCAGGATCCTGGCATTGCACCTGCTAGCAGCTGATCGTGGTTGCAATGCTTTACAGTGTTAAAAAAATAATAAATGCAGATTTATTGCAAAAATATGTGCATTTATTTATTTTTTGAAAGGTGAACTGATCCTTTAAAAAACACATACATTGAATAATCTTTTTGCATTGTTCACATTTTTGTTCATCGGTTTACAATAATAAATCTAATAAGGGTACTTTTTAAACATTGCACCAAATATAAGCCTAATATTTCCTTATATACCGAAGTAAAAAAAAGAAAAAATGGTCATAGCCTTATTGACACATTTTTTTTGTATGGCATTTTTGTACGCATCAATGACCTCTGATCTGACATCACCGCCTAATATTAGATAAAACCGTGGTATTTCCCTACCTTTTATAAGCTAATACAGATGTATTAATATATACAAGGCTCATTTTGTATTTGGAAACCTTTCAGGAGTTGAAACTTGCTTTGTTGCCAAATTAAGGGGCATTTGTGTTGAGCAGAGCTGTTGGATTACTACAGAACAGTTAGTGTGAATTACTGGTAATTCAAATACTAGGCATCAGTAAAATTAACTTTTTGTGCGTACACTATGTAGCCATGTGCTCCCTTGAGAGTGGCTGGTAGTAGTGGTTCTCCTTATAGCTGCCCTCAATCACGCCATATTTCACACACCCGTAGACACTGACCAGGCCAGCACTTGATTTTGTTGTTTTATTTGGGGAAATAACTTGGATGGGGATAAGGGTTAACTGTGGGATGCCCAAAATAATTATAATACACAAAGTTCATATACACTCCTGTATATGCGCACTTTCACTGCAGACTGTTACTCCTCTCAACTCTCCAGCACTCAACTTGCTGACCGTTTTTCCTACTGTTCTCTCTCCAGCACTGAACTTGGTAAATCATCACTCCATTACTTCTCTCCAGCACTCAACTTAGTTTCCTGCTTGAAAGGAAATGTATCAAGCTTCTCTGTTCCTTTCTCTTCGCCTCTGCTAGCACATGGCGAGGCCTACTCTCATTGTAGGCCAGTGATCATGTGCCCCTGAATGTGTAGCAAAAGCACTTGAGTGCTAGCCAGGCCTTTTGATGGACTACAACTCCCAGCCCATCCTTCTTCCAGGTCCCACCAACCTGCTTTTCCTCATTGACTCTCCTTTCCCTGAACTGGCTACCAAGGCCCCCACAGACTGTCCACTATTCTTCTCTCAGCCTGCTCCAACACTTTCTCTTGCAGTCCCCAGGGACCGTTACTCACCAAACCGGTGGATCATTTTAAAGTCTCTCACGGTATAGCACCTCTGCTGTTCTCCTGTGTGACTCCAGGAATCACCACCACTCCTGGCTGCACCCGAACCTCCAGGCCTTAAGGTCACCCTCCCCAGACTGAGGTGACCTCCGGGTAGTGGCCTTCACAGCGCCTCTGCTACATCTCCAGACTTCCACCCGAAACTCTCCTCCCCGTTTGGGCTGACTCAGTATTTAAGGAGGCCTGCCAATCCTGCTTGTGGATTGGTCAGGGCTCCCTAGAACACTCCAAATGGCTCCACCTATCTCCCAGCTCTCTGACCAGAAACCCTCCTCCAGGTTTCTAGAAAGAAGTGGAAGATTCTGATGACCTCATCTGTCAAGTCCACTCAATCCTCCCTGAGCCACTCCTCCCAGCCCAGATCAACACATTCAGGCCTGACTAAATTTTACCTCACCTAGCAAACCCTGCTAGAAAAACACACCTACACTATGGGGGCACTACAGCTATATAACTGATGGCATTTAAAACCTGTCTTTCTGAAGAAACACATATTTGGGTGGCAGCACGATGGTGGCTTATCAAATATACTATGTGCTTAGAGTTTGCGTTCAACATGCTTGCATAGGTTTCCTCCCAGATGCTTTCATAATGCTAAAACAATGTGATGTGTTAATGAATTAGAACGAGTGTACTATATATGTGTGACTGTGGTAGGGACATTAGACTGAGTTCACATGGGAGAGCAGAGGCTGGTGTAAAATAATAGTTTGAATGATATGCTGAAAATGTCTCTGTAATTTTGTAGAAAAAAATAAAGATTTAAAAATTGCAGTTTGCGGGTTCTTATTTAATATGTTTGCAATGCTTCGCTTACATTTGTTTTTTTTCTTGTCTGTCATACAGGACTCTGTTTACATATTCCGGGGTGGCAGCTTGCCTCCATATCGGCAAATGTTTTACCAGTTCTGTGATATACATGTGGAGAGGTAATCACTACTACTGTACTGAGTAAATGGGAGGCTGCTATTAGCAATCTCTGCTAAGGAAAATGCTGCTTTCCTGGCTGCCTTGCCGATCATGTATTGTCAGTACTACTTTTAGAAGCATTGACCCAGCACAAGTATACAGATCAATAGTTCTGCTTTCACTCTTACTTTCCAATTTGCATGCTTGTGTTAGGTCAGTGACTCAAAATAATAAAGCCAGAGACCGTCAGTTGAGCATTATTTTCAGTGGCTGCCTCTTTATTTCCCACTGTACAGACTTCCTTTTAATATTTTTTTTCTTGAAACCTTTATTGTTTGTTTTAATGAGGGTAAAACTAATTCTGGACTAGAAATTTTATTTTGAAGTGAGAATCTGTGAAAATCAATATATGCAGCCAATTAAAATTTTTGCAATGGAAGAACAATTAAAGTAATTGATTTGTAAACGATCACCTTGCAAAACAACCCATTCCGTTTAAAAGACAAAACATTTTTGTATAGATTTAAAAATACATTATAACTACCCCTTTTCCCTTTTTTAATAAGTGATCACATTCCCTCTGTTTTCAGCTGCATAAGAGCTGGGTGGAGGAGAAGCAACAGCAAACTGAGCTTCCCAGTGAATGGCTGTGCAACAGGGGCGTGTCAGGACAAATCTGATCATTGGAGGGAGTACACTGGGAGTTCCCAGCAGAGATGACTGACCAGGTTGTGCTCTCCTGCTTATTGTAGTCGGTTTTTAATAGGAAAGCAGAGGGACTGGAAGGAAAACCAGGGATTTCACACAAAGGAAGCAATACAAAGAGAACGAGATACTTTCTCATACAAGAACATGGTAGAGCTGGCACATATCAGGAATATGAAATATTGGGGTAACACACGCTTTAATGTGTAGGTTATTACATGATCCCATCATTAACTGCACCTGCATCCCCACTGGCAAGAATGGTATACCAGTGGCACATCTCTGGGTCAGAAGCAACAACTATAGCAGGTGCTGCAGTGACCTGATGGTTGGCACCATCTAAAAAAATGTAACTGGGCGATAGGTTGCTGAAAGGGGCTGAAGCAGGCCCAAAACATTGTATTGTCCTGTTATGGCTGTGGATTTATAATAAATCTGATCTTCCTGTACAAATATGGTGTGCTGGTGAGAATCACTTCATATATCCCCACTGCAACCTGAAGTGTGCTCTCATTCCTAGTTGAGACTTGCTCACCTCAGATTTTCTGTGCAGGAGGGATGGCCATATACAGGAGGACAGATTCAGAACCAACTTGTATGACCAGTAGAGACCCAGGACTTCATTTGTAGATGCAGGGATCCCTACATGTGAACAGGAAACATACAGTATCTCACAAAAGTGAGTACACCCCTTAGATTAATGTAAATATTTTATTATACCTTTTCATGTGACAACACTGAAGAAATTACACCACAATGTAAAGTAGTGAGTGTACAGCTTGTATAACAGTGTAAATTTGCTGTCCCCTCAAAATAACTCAACACACAGCCATTAATGTCTAAACCGCTGGCAACAAAAGTGAGTACACCCCTAAATGAAAATGTCCAAATTGGGCCCAAAGGGTCAATATTTTATGTGACCACCATTATTTTCCAGCACTGCCTTAACCCTCCTGGGCATGGAGTTCACCAGAGCTTCACAGGTTGCCACTGGAGTACTCTTCCATTCCTCTATGATGACATCACGGATCTGGTAGATGTTAGAGACCTTGCACTCCTCCACCTTCCGTTTGAGAATGCTCCACAGATGCTCAATAGGGTTTAGGTCGGGAGATATGCTTGGCCAGTCCATCACCTTTACCCTCAGCATCTTTAGCAAGGCAGTAGTCGCCCTGGAGGTGTGTTTGGGGTCGTTATCATGTTGGAATACTGCCCTGCGGCCCAGTCTCCGAAGGGAGGGGATCATGCTCTGCTTCAGTATGTCACAGTACATGTTGGCATTCATGCTTTCCTCAATGAACTGTAGCTCCCCAGTGCCTGGAACACTCATGCAACCTCAGACCATGACACTCCCACCACCATGCTTGACTGTAGGCAAAACACACTTGTCTTTGTACTCCTCACCTGGTTGCCACCACACACGCTTGACACCATCTGAATCAAATACGTTTATCTTGGTTTCATCAGACCATAGGACATGGTTCCAGTAATCCACGTCCTTAGTCTGCTTATCTTCAGCAAAATGTTTGCGGGCTTTCTTGTGCATCATCTTTAGAAGAGGCTCCCTTCTGAGATGACATCCAGGGTTGTGTTCGGCATATGGTCTGAGCACTGACAGGCTGACCCCCCCCCCACCCCTTCAACCTCTGCAGCAATGCTGGCAGCACTCATACCTCTATTTCCCAAAGACAACTCTGGATATGAAGCTGAACACGTGCGCTCAACTTCTTTGCTCGACCATGGCGAGGCCTGTCCTGGGTGGAACCTGTCCTGTTAAACCGCTGTATGGTCTTGGCCACCGTGCTGCAGCTCAGTTTCAGGGTCTTTGCAATCTTCTAATAGCCTAGGCCATCTTTATGTAGAGCAACAATTCTTTTTTCAGATCCTCAGAGTTCTTTGCCATGAGGTGTCATGTTGAACTTCCAGTGACCAGTATGAGAGAGTGAGAACGATAACACCAAATTTAACACACCTGCTCCCCATTTGCACCTGAGACCTTGTAACACTAATAAGGCACATAACACCGTGAGGGAAAATGACTAATTGGGCCCAGTTTGGACATTTTCACTTCTACTGCACTACTGAGCATCTATGGGGCATCCTCAAATTGAAGATGGAGGAGCTCAAGGTCTCTAACATCCACCAGCTCCTTGATGTCGTCATGGAGGAGTGGAAGAGGACTCCAGTGGCAACCTGTGAATCTCTGGTGAGCTCCATGCCCAAGAGGGTTAAGGCAGTGCTGGAAAATAATGGTGGCCACACAAAATATTGACACTTTGCGCCCAATTTGGACATTTTCACTTAGGGGTGTACTCACTTTTG
>BLSH010420698.1:268873-287028 GCA_018402905.1 Glandirana rugosa
GGAAAAGATTATCGTGTCGCGATAGTGTGGTCGGACCTCTTACGTCCTTTCACTGTTATAGGCGACTTCGGACGACATACCGGCTATTGTATTCACATATATGCACTAAGCGTTTGCACCCTCCAGTATTTTTCTATTTCCGGCAGACTGGATGAGAGTTTGATCCTCCACCAGAGCCGTACAGACCTAAAGTTCCCCAGTGGGGAGAAATTCCCGCACTCTTGCAACATCTATGAGAAGGTGAGCTTGGCTTATCTCACCAAGTGTCAGTTGTTGAACTTAATTTTCAGACAAATACATCTCAATGCTTGTAACCCTTCAGATCCTGAAAGCCGTTGGAAACCCTAATGATTTCTGACTGTAGATATTACTGCAGAAAAAAAGATATTGTTTTAAGCGCTTACGTTTTTAAATTTTAGTGCTCACCTGACCGCTATCTTCTTACCATACAGCAGGCTTCAGCGGATATTGTCACTTTCCTGCATTCTCCAGGCTGGTGTGATAGCGCTGTGCTATTAGAAAAGGGGAAACCGGCTGTCATCTGACAACAATTGGAATGACCTGCCTCTTCTTTAGCTGTGACAGTGCTAAGCCAATATGGGAAGAGGTGGTATCACAATGCCTACCAGTGGTCTGACATCTATGGTGTGCAGGGGAAGGAGACAACACTGGATAGTTTCATAGCTGCATTACAGTATGGTCACACTTCTAATTGCCCAAGGTCCATTATGCTGGCAGGATCAACATGTATTGATGAGGAGGATATACCTTACTGAAACATTCATATATTTGCAAATGTTGTTATAACTTTTTTTATGGATCGTGGATGAAAAAACTGTTATTTTTGCTATAGTGCTTTATTATGTTTTCTAATAAAATATTTAATGCTTGAAGTGGTTTTAATAACGCCAAAGCTACTGTAGTCAGAGAGGTTTATAGTGACTAGAAAGTGCCCAGGCACAACGTGGTGGTCCGGCATGGGTGGGCTTGATTCAAGAACACAATAATATAATCTATTTGTGTATATATCGTGAGCAGCACTCTGTTACAACTCCGGGGTGTGATAAGATAATGGGAAACACCAACTTTTGCCATATATATATATATATATATATATATATATATACACATACACACAGTGGGGAAAATAATTATTTGATCCCCTGCAGATTTTGTAAGTTTGCACACTTACAAAGAAATGAAGGGTCTATAATTTTTTATCACAGACACAAAATAACCAACAATCCAGAGAAAACACATAATACAGATGTTATAAATTGATTTGCAGTTCAGTGATTAAATAAATATTTGATCCCCAAGCAAGACATGACTAAGTACTTGGAGAAACCCTTGTTGGTAAGCAGAGGTAAGATGTTTCTTGTAGTTGGTTACCAGGTTTGCACACATCTCAGGAGGGATTTTGGTCCACTCTTCTTTACAGATCTTATCTAAATCCTTAAGGTTTCTTTGCTGTCGCTTGGCAACTCAAAGTTTCAGCTCCCTCCATTTTGCTATAGGATTAAGGTCTGGAGACTGGCTAGCCACTCCATGACCTTAATGTGCTGCTTCTTAAACCACTCCTTTGTTGCCTTGGTGGGATGTTTTGGCTCATTGTCATGCTGGAAGACCCATCCATGACCCATCTTCAGTGTTCTGGCTGAGGGAAGAAGGTTCTCATCCAAGATTTTACAATACATGGACCCATCCATTGGCCCCTCAATGCGGCACAGTCGGCCTGTAACTTTAGCAGAGAAACAACCCCAGTGCATACTGTTTCAGCCTCCGTGCTTGACTGTAGGGATGTTGTTCTTAGGGTCATAGCCAGCATTATACTTCCTCCAAACACAGTGAGTCCAGTTAATGAGCTCAATTTTGGTCTCATCTGACCACAGCACTTTCTCCCAATCCTTCTCTGAATCATTTAGATGTTCATTGGCAAACTTCGGACACTTGTACATGTGCCTTCCACCTTGCGGGCACTGCAGGATTTCAATTCATGGTGGTATATTGTGTTACCAACGGTTTGTTTGGTGACTGTGGTCTCAACTGCCTTGAGATCATTCACAAGCTCCTCCCATGTAGTTCTGGGCTGATCCCTCACTTTTCTCATGATCATCCTTACCCCATGAGGTGAAATCTCCAGACCAAGGGCAATTGATGGTTATTTTGTATTTCTTGGATTTGCGAATATTCGCTCCAACAGTTGTCTCCTTCTCACCAAGCTTCTTGCTGATGGTCTTGTAGCCCATTCCAGCCTTGTGCAGGTCTACAATCTTGTCCCTGATGTCCTTTGACAGCTCTTTGGTTTTGCCTATGATGGTGAGGTTTGAATGGAAGAAAGAGATTCTGTGGACAGTTGTCTTTTATACACATGACAAGTTGTCGTTAGGAGCACCTTCTTAAATTCACAAGACTAATCTGTGTACCACATGAGGTGGAGCTGCACAATTAATCATTAAAAGAGCACAGTCTTATTCAACCCCCCCGACAATCTCAACCCCACACTTCCTACATTCTATGTGACAAGTGCAGAGCCTTTCCAGGCAGTCTGCCAGTTTCAAAACATTCTTCAGCCCGGGGCTCAGACTGATGCGATCTCAGAGATCGCATTTGATTCGCACCCGCGATCTCTGAGCAATGCGAGTTCAGCCATACACTTGTATGGCTGAACTTGCATTAGACTCGCACAACAAAAGGTATGTGTACCTTTCTTTTCCTGCACTAGAATCACATCCGATTCATGTGCGAGTGCACAGTTCGTACTGCGATCTGTGAAGAAAACTAGGGGTGTCATTAACTTTGTAATGACACCCGCCAACGGTTCGCAGAAGGCAGTGTGAACTGACTGCGAGAGAGGAGCGATGTGGGAACCGGCTCTATAATCGCGCTGGTTCCTGCATCGCTTCTACACCCTGTTCCAAATTATTATGCAAATTATATTTTTCTTATGTACCTAAATAATTGATGTAAACAGTCAGCATAATTCTCATGTTATCAACTATTAAGAGTACAATTCAAATTTTATTCGAAAAAAAACTCCTAATGATAACAGTATTTTTTTTTTTTTAAATAAAAAACTTACAATGCACTGTTCCAAATGATTATGCAGTTTCAATACACTTTATAAGTTGTAAAGAACTGAAAATTGTCATTTGTTGTGTTTGCAGCATATTTACTGAAATTAAAAGCTATTTCAATCAAACTTTAAACAACATTCAACATTTTAACTTTTTAAACATTTTAACAGGTCACGTTACATTTTAACATAGGACCCCTTATTTGATAGCAGCTTCACAAGTCTTGCATCCATTGAACTTGTGAGTTTTTGGACAGTTTCTGCTTGAATTTGTTTGCAAGATGTCAGAATAGCTTCCCAGAGCTGCTGTTTGGATGTAAACTGCCTGCCACCCTCATAGATCTTTTGCTTGAGGATGCTCCAAAGGTTCTCAATAGAATTGAGGTCAGGGGAGGATGGAGGCCACACCATGAATTTCTCTCCTTTTATCCCCATAGCAGCCATTGATGCAGAGGTATTCTTTGCAGCAGGAGATGGTGCATTGTCATGCATGAAGATAATTTTATTACGGAAAGCATAGTTCTTCCTTCTGTACAGGGAGGGAAGTGGTCAGTCAGGAACTCCACATACTTTGCAGAGGTCATCTTTACACCTTCAGGGACCCTAAAGGGGCCGACCAGCTCTCTTCCCATGATTCCGGCCCAAAACATGACTCCACCACAGCCTTGCTGACGTCGCAGCCTTGTTGGAACAGGGTGGCTGTCCACCAACCATCCACTACTCCATCCATCTGGACCATCCAGGGTTGCAGGGCACTCATCAGTGAACAGGACTGTTTGAAAATTAGTCTTCATGTATTTTTCTGCCCAATGCAGCCGTTTCTGCTTGTGAGCATTGGTTAGTGGTGGCTGAATGGAAGGTTTATGCACAGTTGCAAGACTCTGGAGGACTCTACACCTTGATGTCTGTGGGACTCCAGAGGCACCAGTAGCTTCAAATATCTGTTTGCTGCTATGTAATGGTGTTTTAGCAGCTGCTCTCTTGATCCGATGCATGGATCTGGCAGAAATCTTCCTCAATGTGCCTTTATCTGCACGAACCCGTCTGTGCTCTGAATCAGCCACAAATCTCTTAATCGTGCGATGATCATGCTTAAGTTATCATGAAATATCGAATGTTTTCATACCTCGTCCAAGGCATTGAACTATTTCACTCTTTTTGGCAGCAGAGAGATCCTTTTTCTTCCCCATATTGCTTGAAAATGGTGCTCTGCTTAATAATGTGTAACACCCTCCTTTAGTAGTTTTTCCTTTAATTGGGCTCACCTGGCAATCTAATTATCACAGGTGTCCGAGATTGTTTTCAGTGATCAAAAGAGTCCTGAGACACAATGCCATCCATGAGTTAAACTGAAAAACAAAATATTTAATCTTTGTGACACTGAAATAGAATTTGCATAATAATTTGGAACAGGGTGTATGTGAACCAGGGCTCAATGTTAACTATAAACATTTCAATGTTCTGTTCTAGATCAAAGGAAGTTTGTAAAATGAGGTCAGTTTAACCACTTCCATACCGAGCCTGTTTTTTGGGTTCGGTGTTTACAAGTTGAAAACAGTTTTTTTTTTTTGCTATAAAATTACTTAGAACCCCCAAACATTATATATTTTTTTTCTAACACCCTAGAGAATAAAATGGCGGTCATTGCAAAACTTTGTCACACCGTATTTGTCCAAGCGTGCATTTTTTTGAATAAATTCAGTTTTTTAGTTAAAAAAAATAAGAAAACAGTAAAGTTAGGCCAATTTTTTTCCATATTGTGAAAAATAATGTTACGCCGAGTAAAATGATACTCAACATGTCATGCTTCAAAATTGCGTCCGCTCGCGGAATGGCGACAAACTTTGCAACTTAAAAATCTCCATTGGCAACGTTTAAAAATTTCTACAGGTTAGCAGTTTTGAGTTACAGAGAAGATCTAGAGCTAAAATTATTGCTCTCGCTCTAACGATCGCGGTGATACCTCACATGTGTGGTTTGAACACCGTTTTCATATGTGACTTACGTATGCGTTCGCTTCTGCGCACGAGCTCGGCGGGACGGACCGCTTTGAATTATTTATTTATTTTTTTAATTATTTATTTTGCTTTTTACTTTTTATTTTTACACTGTTCTTTTTTTTAAAAAAATGTGATCACTTTTATTCCTATTACAAGAAATGTAAATATTCCTTGTAATAGAAAAAAACATGCCAGGGCCTCTTAAATATGAGATCTGGGGTCAAAAAGACCTCAGATCTCATGTTTACAGTAAGATGCAAAAAAAAATGACGTAATTTCCGCCCTGCCGCATTATGGAGCCGAGAGAGCGGCTTCAGCTGCTCACTCGGCTCACGGACACTGGGGGATGGATCTGATCATCTCCGTCGCTGCCGGTGGGTTCAGTAAGTGGTGGAGATGATGGGAAAGCGGCGGGGGGGGGGACCTCTCCCGCCGCTGATAAAAGTGATCTTGCGGCGAATCTGCCACTAAGACCACTTTTATCAAAAACAGAATCGCTGGCTGAAAAAAACAATATCTGAATGGTGGCTGTAGCTGCAGGCACCTTTCAGATATCACCACTCAAAGGCAGGATGTCGATAGACGTCCACCTAAAGAGAAGTGGTTAACCACTTCCCGCCCGGCGCATTGACAAATGACGTCCGGGCGGGTGGCTCATTATCCTGACTGGACGTCTATTGATGTCCTCAGGATAATCCGCGATCGTGCGCCCCTGGGGGCGCGCATCGCGGCGATCGGTAGTGCCGTGGGTCAGGCTGACCCACTGCATTACCGACCGAGGTAAAAGGCTTTGATCCAAAGCCTTTTACCATGTGATCAGCCGTGACCAATCACGGCTAATCACAGTGTAAATAGGAAGAGCCGTTGATCGGCTTTTCCTCTGCTCAGGTCTGCAGACCTGAGCAGCGGAGAGCCGATCAGCTGCTCTCCTGACAGGGGGGGGGCTGCGCTGAACGTTTATCAGCGCAGCCACCCTCAGGATCACCCCACTGGACCACCAGGGAGCCGGAACAGGACCCCCAGGGAACCCCCCCCGGACATCGCATGGAGGCCGCCCAGGACCACCAGGGGAATTACACAGAGGCCGCCCAGGACCACCAGGGAGCCCCCACTAGACCACCAGGTAAGGGCAAGATTATGCACTGTAGGGATGGCACTGTGCCCATGTATGATGCCTGCCAGTGCCATCCCTAACAGTGCTTGTTGCACCAGTGCCCACCACTGCCACCTATAAGTGCCCACCTGCTCCACCTATCAGTGCCCACCTGCACCACCTAAAAGTGCCCACCTGTGCCTCCTAAAAGTGCCCCCTATCAGTGCCCAGTGCCACTTATCAGTGCCGCCTAGGAGTGTCCATCAGTGCCGCGTATCAGTGCCCGTCAGTGCTGCCCATCAGTGCTGCATATGTGCCCCATCATCAGTGCCACCTCATCAGTGCCAATCTGTACTGCCTCATCAGTGCCCGTCAGTGTAGCCTCATCAGTGCCCATCAGTGTAGCCACATCAGTGCCCATCAGTGAAGGAGAAAATGTACTTTATACAAATTTTTGTGACAGAAACAAAGAAAAATGTTTTTTTTTTTTTCAAAATTTTCGGTCTTTTTTTGTTTATAGCGGTGATCAGAAATGACGCAGAGGCGATCAAATACCACCAAAAGAAAGCTCTATTTGTGGGAACAAAATGATAAAAATCTTGTTTGGGTACAACGTCGCACGACCGCGCAATTCTCATTCGAATCGCAACAGCACTGAAAGCTGAAAATTTGTCTGGGCAGGAAGTGTTCTAAGTGCATGGTATTGAAGTGGTTAAACACCAAACATTTTTCTGGCACTTGATTTCAAATTAATATTATGATTTGTTTGCTAGATAACTACTTAGAACTCCCAAACATTATATATATATATATATTTTTTTTTTAGCAGAGACCCTAGAGAATAAAATGGTGATCATTGCAATAAAAAAAAACTAAACAGTGAAGTTAGCCCAATTTTTTGTATAATATGAAAAATGATGTTACGCCAAGAGAATCGTGATCTTTATTCTGAGCAAAAAAATTGTGATTCTCATTTTGGCCAGAATCATGCAGCTTTAACATGAGCACATACTGTAGTCTGTCTGTGGGAGCCAGAATTATTGTTGGTTGCTTCTTTTACACACTGAGCTGCAACTCAATTGTGTATTTTCTGGATTTTTGGTTGATCTCCTGTCTGTCATTTAAAATAGACCTATGATAACAATTATGGACCCTTCATTTCTTTGTAAGTAGGAAAACTTGCAAAATCTTCAGAGGATCAAAAAATTATTTCCCCCAGTGTGTGTGTGTGTGTGTATGTATATATATGTATATATACAGTATCTCACAAAAGCGAGTATACCCCCCACATTTTTGTAAATATTTTATTATATCTTTTCATGTGACAACACTGAAGACATGACACTTTACTACAATCTAAAGTATTGAGTGTACAGCTTGTATAACAGTGTAAATTTGCTGTCGCCTCAAAATAACTCAACACACAGCCATTAATGTCTAAACCGCTGGCAACAAAAGTGAGTACCACCCCTAAGTGAAAATGGGCCCAAAGTGTTAATATTTTGTGTGGCCACCATTATTTTCCAGCACTGCTTTAACTCTCTTGGGCATGGAGAGGGCTTCACAGGTTGCCACTGGAGTCCTCTTCCACTCCTCCATGACGACATCAAGGAGCTGGTGGATGTTAGAGACCTTGAGCTCCTCCACCTTCCATTTGAGGATGCCCCATAGATGCTCAGTAGGGTTTAGGTCTGGAGACATGCTTGGCCAGTCCATCACTTTTACCCTCAACTTCTTTAGCAAGGCAGTGGTCGTCTTGGAGGTGTGTTTGGAATCGTTATCATGTTGGAATAATGCCCTGCGGTCCAGTCTCTGAAGGGAGGGGATCATGCTCTGCTTCAGTATTTCACAGTACATGTTGGCATTCATGGTTCCCTCAATGAACTGTAGCTCCCCAGTGCTGGCAGCACTCATGCAGCCCCAGACCATGACTCCCACCACCATGCTTGACTGTAAGCAAGACACACTTGTCTTTGGGCTCCTCACCTGGTTGCCGTGACACACGCTTGACACCGTCTGAACCAAATACGTTTATCTTGGTCTCATCAGACCACAGGACATGGTTCCAGTAATCCATGTCCTTAGTCTGCTTGTCTTCAGCAAACTGTTTGCGGGCTTTCTTGTGCATCATCTTTAGATCTTCTGGGATGACAGCCATGCAGACCAATTTGATGCAGTGTGCGGCGTATGGTCTGAGCACTGACAGGCTGACCCCCACCCCTTCAACCTTAGCAGCACACATACGTCTATTTCCCAAAGACAACCTGTGGATATGACGCTGAGCACGTGCACTCAACTTCTTTGGTCAACCATGATGAGGCCTGTTCTGAGTGGAACCTGTCCTGTTAAACTGCTGTATGGTCTTGGCCACTGTGCTGAAGCTCAGTTTCAGGGTTTTGGCAATCTTCTTATAGCCTAGGCCAGGGATATGCAATTAGCGGACCTCCAGCTGTTGCAAAACTACAAGTCCCATTATACCTCTGGGTGGTCATGCTTGTGGCTGTCAGAGTCTTGCTATGCCTCATGGGACTTGTAGTTCTGCAACAGCTGGAGGGCCACTAATTGCATATCCCTGGCCTAGGCCATCTGTAGAGCAACAATTCTTTTTTTTCAGATCCTCAGAGTTCTTTGCCATGTTGAACTTCCAGTGACCAGTATGAGAGAGTGAGAGCGATAACACCAAATTTCACTCACCTGCTCCCCATTCACACCTGAGACCTTGTAACACTAATGAGTCACATGACACCAGGGATGAAAAATGGCTAATTGGGCTCAATTTGGATATTTTCACGTAGGGGTGTACTCACTTTTGTTGCCAGTGATTTCGACAATAGCTGTGTGAGAGTTATTTTGAGGGGACAGCAAATTTACACTGTTATACAAGTTGTACACTCACTAATTTACATTGTAGCAAAGTGTAATTTCTTCAGTGTTGTCACATGAAAAGATAGAATAAAATATTTACAAAAATGTGAGGGGTGTACTCATTTTGTGAGATACTGTATGTGTTCATACAGCAATTTTTTGCATGATTCTGTAGTCTATGAAAGTTAACAGCTACAGTTTTGTGTATGCTGTGCTCGTTACAGCTTGATAAAGAGCATGGCAGGCTGAAAAACGTTGCTGTTACTATGCACCTTCCTGAATTGAATAAACTACACTGTGTGCATGCCTTTATTTCAAGTATAGCAACGTTACAACATAGGCAGCTCCAACTCGGCTATACAGTGCTGTGGTCAGATGAGACCAAAATCAAGCTCTTTGGCATCAACTCAACTCGCTGTGTTTGGAGGAGGAGGAATGCTGCCTATGACCCCAAGAACACCATCCCCACCGTCAAACATGGAGGTGGAAACATTATGCTTTGGGGTGTTTTTCTGCTAAGGGGACAGGACAACTTCACCGCATCAAAGGGACGATGTACGGGGCCATGTACCATCAAATCTTGGGTGAGAACCTCCTTCCCTCAGAAAGGGCATTGAAAATGGATCGTGGATGGGTATTCCAGCATGACAATGACCCAAAACACACGCCAAGGCAACAAACAAGTGGCTCAAGAAGAAGGGTTTTACCACCAAGTATTAAATCATATTTTGTGAAGGGGTAAAATACTTATTTCACTCATTAAAATGCAAATCAATGTATAACTTTTTTGAAATGCGTTTTTCTGGATATTTTTGTTATTCTGTCTCTCACTGTTAAAATAAACCGACCATTAAAATTATAGACTGATCAGTTCTTTGTCAGTGGGCAAACGTACAAAATCAGCAAGGGATAAAATACATTATTCCCTCCCTGTATGTGCATGTGTCTGACTCGCGCACACAGAAAATGTATGCCCCCCCACACACAGTTTCCAGATGTTTGCAGAACAGTAGTTCAGTTTGTCCCGGTTTTAGTTAAAGTGACACACACAGTTTCCAGATGTTTGGAGAACAGTAGTATGGTTTCTTCCGGTTTTAGTTAAAGTGTTACACACAGTTTCCAGATGTTTGCAGAACAGTAGTATGGTTTCTCCCGGTTTTAGTTAAAGTGTTACACACAGTTTCCAGATGTTTTCAGAACAGTGATATGGGTTCTCCCGGCTTATTTATACTTTTTTGACACAGTTTGAAGATGATTTTAGAACAGTTATATGGCTTCTACCGTTAATTAATACTTTTCAGACCCAGTTTGAAGATGATCCACATCCACCTCCATTTTTGATTTTTTTATGTTTTTATTTTTTTAAAATGCTTTTAGTTATTTCCCTGTCCCCATTTATTTGTAGGGCACTTGTCCCACCCTTACCCCCATTTCCTTCCTTTTGCAGACCTCTAGGACTTTCCATGACTTTTTTACAGCCATTTTTGTGCCTAAAAGTTCGGGTCCCCATTGATTTCAATGGGGTTCGGGGTCCGGGACAAAGTTCGGGTTCTGTCCGGACCCGAACCCGGACTTTGTCCCGAAGTTCGGCCGAACCAGCAGAACCCGGACTTCCAGAAGTTCGCTCAACTCTACATATAAGGTAAAACCTTAGGAGTTTCAATTTGTATGCAATCAGGAAGGCCCTTGCACTACATGGTTTTGGTAAATCTGAAGGAAATCTGACAACAAAAGTTGGATAGTGTGTATGGGATTTTAGAACCCATTCACATGTTGAGGCACATTGTATTAGGCAGCACATTTATTTTAAAGAGGAAGTAAACCCAGATTGGGTTTGCTTCCTCAATATAACCCTGTAAAGTAGAAGCATAATGGCTACCTGGAAACGAAGCCTGCGGCGTCCAGCGCTGTCCCCTCTGCTGGCGGCGTCCATCTTCAGCCCCTCTTCCTTCCAGGGTCGCAACTGCGGCTCTGTGACTTGCCGGAGTCGCGTGACGTCACTCCCGTGCATGTGTGCGGGAGCCGCCAGTCACGGCACAGGGTCAGTGGAGAAACGGCACGGAGGCCGTTTCTTCACTGCGCATGTGCCAACATGACGTTGGCACATGCAAAACACTGCATATCTCCTGAACCGTGCAGGTGTAGGAGATATGCAGGGCACCTACAGGTAAGGCTTACCTGTAGGTTAAAGTGGTTGTCACAGGATGACAACCACTTTAAATGGGTTCTCGGCTTAAAAACATGAGTACAGTGTTATGGGCATATTCAAAAAATAGAACATGCCATTAACCACTTCAGATCCACGCTATAGCCAATTGATGGCTACAGCGCGGATCTGAATTGCTGGGGGAGGGCGTCAATTGACATCTGTCCCTTTGCGCGCTCCAGGCTCGCGCTCGTAGCCGCTGTTTGCCCTTGGGTCGGCGGTCTTGATGTGCGCCGGATACCTGCGATCCCTTCACAGAGAGCCAGAACGGGGAACCGCCGATGTAAACACAACGGTTCCCTGCTCTGTGAGGGGGGGCATGACAGATCTACTGATCTCTGTGATCGGGATCAGTTAGATCTGTTATGTCCCTGTCAGCCCCACTCCCACACAGTTAGAGCACATACAAGGAACACATTTAACCCCTTCACTGCCCCATTAGTGTTCCCTGCCAGTGACATTTATACAGTAATCAGTGTCTAGTTTTAGATCTGATCGCTGTATAAATGTCATTGGTCCCAAAAAAGTGTCAAAAATGTCAGACTTGTCCGCCGCAATATCGCAGTCCCGATAAAAATCGCAGATCGCCGCCATTACCAGTAAAAAATAAATAACTAAAAACGCCATAAACCAATTTCCATAGTTTGTAGGCGCTATAACTTTTGCGCAACCCAATCAAAATACGCTTATTGTAATTTTTTTTTACCAAAAATATGTAGAAGAATATATGTCGGCCTAAACTGTGGAATAAATGTGTTTTTTTATTATAGAGCAAAAAATAAAACCCGCAGTGGTGATCAAATACCACCAAAAGATAGCTCTATTTGTGGGGAAAAAAAAGAGATCAATTTTGTTTGGGTATAACATTGCATGACCGCGCAATTGTCATTCAAAGAGCGACAGTGCTGAAAACTGAAAATTGGTCTTGGCAGTGCCCAGTAAGCAAGTGGTTAAGCTGTAATTGTGTTTATGATGGCAGTGACGGGCTGTGCGCAGTGTTGCCAGCCGCCAGTAAATTTACTGACAGTTTGTAAAAATCTGTGATTTTTACAACTGTCTATAAATATCAGGGTCTGATAATTTGTCATGCAGTGCTGACTTTTTAAGTGTAAACTGGGCAAACTACTTGATATGGGTATTGTCAGTGTTTCCATGTTGTGTTTAAATATCAGTTGTCTTAGTTTTTAATAGGAGTTCAGTTATTTGACAGGTTGTCAGTAAAAAATGTGTTCTGCCAGTAAATTTTCCATGTTTTGCCAGTAAAAAACCCTGCGGGAGGTTGGCAACACTGGCTGTGTGCTGCACCAGGGCTGTGTGGGCCGAAGAGATGCTCCAGCAATTATGCTGAGTGGGCTCAACCGTCCTGTGTGCAAAAGCCCTTTAACCACTTGCCGACGGCTGATCGGCAATTGACGGCGACAATGTGGCTCTGTAACGCGAATCGCCGTCATACGACGGCGGCCGCGATACAGAGCCACTGTGAGCGCGCGCGCGCCGCCGGAGGCGCGCACGCACGCTCACTGTGTCCGGGGGGGTCCAGGGAGCGGGTCCGGCGGCTTCGATTGCCGCCGGCCACCCGCGATGCCCCCCCCGGAGCGAATGAGCGGAGGTCCGTGTATGTAAACACGGACCTCCGCTCTGTGTGAGGGGGAAGGGAAGTGATCACAGCCTTCCTGTAAGTGAAGGCTGTGACCACTTCCTTTCCCCAGCTAGGCAAGTCCCCCTACAGTAAGAACACGCCCAGGGAACACAGTTAACCCTTAGAGCGCCCCCTGCAGGTTAACCCCTTCACTGCCAATGGCATTTACACAGTAATCAGTGCATTTTTATAGCACTGATCACTGTATAAATGCCAATGGTCCCAAAAAAGTGTCAAAACATTCCGACATGTCCGCCCCAATATCGCAGTACCGCTAAAAATCGCAGATCGCCGCCATTTTTAGTAAAAAATAAAAAAAAAATAAAAACCCCAAAAATGAATTCTCATCATCCGTAAATGCGACCACTTTTGCGCAAACCAATCAATAAACGCCGATTGCGATTTTTTTTATCGCAAATATGAGGAAGAATATAAATCGGCCAAAAACGGTGAAAAAAAATGTTTTTTTATATTTTTTTTTTGGAATTGTATTTTAGCAAAAAGTAAGAAATTTGGGTTTTTTTGCAAAATTGTCGCTCTTCTTTTGTTTATAGCGGCGATCAGAAATGACGCAGAGGTGATCAAATACCACCAAAAGAAAGCTCTATTTGTGGGAAAAAAAGGACGCAAATTTTGTTTGGGTGCAACGTCGCACGACCGCGCAATTGTCAGTTAAAGCGACGCAGCGCCGAATCGCAAAAAGTGCTCCGGTCCTAAAGCTGGAAATCCTTCCGGGGCTGAAGTGGTTAAGCTAGGAAAAAAATGTATCCTGTAACATTGTAACCTCTCTGAAACCATCTATCTATCTATGGTAGGTTTTGTATGGAACACATTTAGTGGTATTTGTTAGCTGTGGTGTTACCTCACACAGACAGCAGAGGGCGCTGGTCTTCCAACATGATTTCAGCATAGAATAGCTGTGGGCTTTTTCTAAAAATAAATGTCTATTTTTGCCCTGTTCTATTGTTATGGAGCATGATGTAACATGCCTGCATTTAGCCGCTCTTTTGTTAACAAACTTTGGAAAATTCCTCTGGGTATGTTTTTTTTTCATTTTATTTCCATCTCTCATATAGATTAACCCTCTTCCAAAATGGAACAAATTAGACTGTACAGAACATAGTGGTGCTTGTACACAGCTGATTGTAAGCTCTTTGTGACAAGAAAAAGGAGCATACAGAGAAATTGTAATTAAACTCTTACTGATCAGATGTAAATCAGATAAAAAAGTCATGGTATAATTAGGCGATTAGAGACTCCATATAGGAAATATAATAATGTTAATGATATCCAGTAAACATCACTATTAAGCTAAGGTTGGTGTGTATTGGTATGTCATTTTCCTATGCTTCTTTGCAGCCAGTTTGAGCAGGGCTTTCAGAATGCCTTCCTGCTGAAGAAGACCACACCTCCTGAGATACAGTTCTGTCAGAAGTCTGCCATCAGACAGGGGTACGTATAATGCACTTTTTGAATGATCATTAACTGGAGGTATATGCCTGCCTGCCAGGGGAGGGCTGGCAGCCTAAGGCCTAAGGCCTGGGGGGCAAGTCCAGTCAAGTGGCCCATTGAACCACCGAATCAGCTCACCATCCATGCCCTCCAGGTTTTATAATGGATATTGATGTTATGAAGCAAGACAAATATGATAAAATGTGGTAACATAATTTAATGTTAATAGCAACAAAGGAGGTTTAACAAAAATAATGCATCAATGCAGCTTTATCAGTGCCCATCAATGCAGCCTCATCAGTGCACCTGCAGCGCCCATCAATGCAGCCCAAGTGCCCATCAGCTTAGCTTCACCAGTGCTTATCAATGCAGCCTCACCAGTACACATCAGCTAAGCCTGATCAGTGCCCATCAATGCAGCTTGATCAGTGCCCATCAATGCAGCCTCACCAGTGCCCATCCAATGCAGCCTGCAATGCAGAGAGAGGAGAGCCACCAGATTACAAAGAGCGGGGATCTCCTGCTTACCTGGTGTGGACGCAGTCATACGAAGTCCCACCTCCTGGACCGGCTCCTATAATAGACATCATCCATGGTAGGGTCGGCCCTGCCCCCCCCCCCGCTTGCAGTTAGTTGGCGGCTGCGCCCCTGGCCCCTACTTCCTCCACAACAATAAAATATTGTCAGCAGGCAATGGCCACCGGCCTTTTTGAATGTAAGTTGGGGTGGCCTGGGGGGCAATTGCCACCCTGCCCCCTGGCCCAGCCCTCCCCTGCTGCCTGCTTTTAGAGTGTTAGGCTCATGTTTATAGGAATTTTTATTTTATTTTATTTATTTCAGATACTTATATAGCGCAGTCAATTTACGCAGCACTTTACATATACATTGTACATTCACATCAGTCCCTACCCTCAAGGAGCTTACAATCTAATGTCCACAACTCACATTCATACTTACACATACTAAGGCCAATTTACGTAGCACTTTACATATACTTTGTACATTCACATCACTCCCTACCCTCAAGGAGCTTACAATCTAAGGTCCCTAAAGCCTCGTACACACGGGACGACAATCGTACGTACGATCGTCGCAAATCGTATGTTGCATAATGTATCTAGCATACTGACTGCACTACGCGATCGTACGAGCACAGAAGAACGTTCAGGTGCATGTAATTAGCATCCGCCGTTCCTGACTTCGGAGCATGCGTGTTTTGCACAATACAACTTGTTGTACCAACTGCTCTGTACACACGATACAACGGTCGTATGAGCGCTTGTTGGTACGACCAAGTTTTCTAGTTTGCTCATACAACTCCCTTGTACGACCGTCGTATATTCGACTGTTCTAATCGCGCATATGAACAATCGATATTGCATACAACGGTCGTTAGTACGACCTGTTGTATGCGATCGTCGTTCCGTGTGTACGAGGCTTAACTCACATTCATACATTCACATGTTAGGGTCAATTTACGTAGCGCTTTACATATACATTCTACATTCACGTCAGTCCCTACCCTCAAGGAGCTTACAATCTAAGGTCCCTAACTCACATTCATACATACACATATTAGGGTCAATTTACGTAGCGCTTTACATATACATTGTACATTCACATCACTCCCTACGCCCAAGGAGCTTACAATCTAAGGTCCCTAACTCACATTCATACACATACTAAGGCCAGTTTAGACAGGATCCAATTAACCTACCAGCATGTCTTTGGAGTGTGGGAGGAAACCGGAGTACCCAGAGGAAGCCCGCACAGGGAGAACATGCAAACTCCAGGCAGTTAGTGTCATGGTTGGGATTCGAACCAGCGACCCATTTGCTGCCAGGCGAAAGTGCTAACCAGTACACCCAGGAATTGACAGGTTCACTTGAAAGGGGGTTATGGCTTAAATCCCAAATCTGGGAAATCTACAAAATTTGCTGCGCCCACAAGGCAAGGATTAATTGCTTGGTTAGTCTAGGAGAGTTAAAGTATTTTGTCTCATGTCATCCCATAGGCACATGCAATTTTTAAACTTGACATGTTGCCTATCTATATACAGTGCATGTTGCAACCATATCCTTTATAGTTTAACAAAAAATGCTTAATATATTTCATTTGTGTGCCTTAAAATTTACTTAAAGCAGAGCTCCAGCCCCCCCACCAAAAAAGTCAGCAGCTACAACTATTGTTAGATACTGACTTTTAATTTTATGACACTTACCTGTCAGCACCCCAAGCAATTTTTCAATCGGCTCTTGGGTGCTGCTGCCGCCATTTCTTGTAAGGGAACTGGCAGTGAAGCCTTGCAGCCTCACAGCCGGTTCACTATTGCGCATGCGCAAAGCACACTGTACTTTCTGGATGGCCCGGCGGAGGTGGAAGGGGGAGGGGGGCCAAACTTCTGGGGGAATTTGCCTTGAGATCGACGCAACCTCAAAAACACGTACCCGCTCCCCCCCAAAAGGTGCCAAATGTGGCAGTGGAGGGGGGAGGAAGATAGCAGAGCTTCCCCTTTTGGGTGTATTTTTGCTGAAAGTTTGCATTTGATAAACTGTTGTGGCATCAACAATTATAAATATTACTATTTTATTTTCCAGGGGCCCTGTTTTTTAGAAATATATAATATTTGGTGGTTTTAACTAATCTTCAGGCCTAAAATGATATTTTAACTACTTGCCGACCAGCCGCCGTCATTATATGGCGGCAGGTCAGGTCCCCTGCGCAAACCACCGTAGCTGTACGGTGGTTCGTGCACGAGAGATCATGGGCACGGGAGCGTGCCTGTGGGTCCAGTGGACTTGATATCTGCCAGCGACCCACGATCGCGGCGTACAGAGGCAGAACGGGGATCTGCCTATGTAGACAAGGCAGATCCCCATTCTGCCAGATGACATGGAAGAGATCTACTGTTCCCAGTGATCAGGAACGGCGATCTCTGTCATGTCCCATCCCCCGTACAGTTAGATTACACCCAGGGAACACAGTTAACCCCTTGATCGCCCCCTAGTGTTAACCTCTTCCCTGCCAGTGTCATTTATACATTGATCAGTGCATTTTTATAGCACTGATCAAAGTAATAATGTCACTGGTCCCCAAAAAGTGTCATTTGGGGTCAGATTTGTCCGCTGCAATGTCGCAGTCCAGCTAAAAATCGCAGATCGCCACCATTACCAGTAAAAACAATAAAAAATAAATAAAAGTCCCTAAATCTATCCTGTAATTTGTAGACGTGATAACTTTTGCATAAACCAATCAATATATGCCTATTGCGTTTTTTTGTTTTACTAAAAATATGTAGAAGAATACACTGTGTGCAGAATTATTAGGCAAATGAGTATTTTGACCACATCATCCTCTTTATGCATGTTGTCTTACTCCAAGCTGTATAGGCTCGAAAATTATTAATACGTGTGGACTATATCCCACAACTACAGTAATTTGGTGTGGGGAAGAGTAATGACTCTACGTGTAGTGGATTATACGAATTAACCATCATCCGAAAGCTCGGATATGTCGAACCTCATTCTGTTGTACGTATTTCTCCTACTACACCAGTTTTATGAGTAAACGGATTATTAAGACGTGTGTCACATAAGAAGATGTATAAAAATCATTTTGTTTTTTTGCGTTATCCGTATATAACTAACCAAATACGTTTTCAATAGTGCAGATGTTTAATGTCCTATCTAAATCCCTGAAAATAAATAAAAAATAACAAAAATGACCATTACCACCGCTAGACGCTAAAAATCGACCTGACGCTGTAACGTCGCCTGTTTAGACTGGGGTTTACTGTGAAAAACCCCTGGTCACTGTAATAATGA
>BLSH010420698.1:301642-314106 GCA_018402905.1 Glandirana rugosa
ATGGCTCCAATCACCCCCCTCCCTTTTCCCCAACCAGCACACCCACCTATGCCTCCAATCCTCCCTTCCCCCCATCCAGCACACCCACTTATGATGCCTCCAATCACCCTTACCCCCCCCCATCAAGCACACCTATCTACACCTCTAATTACACCCCCCTCCCAAACCAGCACACCTGTAACATAATCATTCTCCTCCAACTTCTTCTTGATATGTTTCCGAGGTCAGGCAGTGGTGCACACTGAGGGCGGACCTGAAGGGTTTAAGCCCGCCCACATGAACAGGCACTCCTTGGCGTCTATGGAGGAGTGTCAATGAAGCAAGCACTGCCCCACTCCCTAACTGGACTGCAGGACGGGGAGGGGAGGTCCCAGGCAGCCACCCAGTACTCGGTACTGCTCCTGGTGCGGCACAATCGATTAGAATGCCAGCGCTGCGAGCCTGTGTGGGGCGGGGGCATGGGCTATACAGTGTGCTGGAAGAGGGAAGTCTCGGGCTACATGGTACGCCGCTTGTCGATAGGGCAATGTGTGTGGGCGGCCGTGCACGTTCCCGAGATACAGCTCAGCAGTGGGGACTTAAGAAACGTGAGAGAGTTGGCCAATAGAGATTCGGGTGTCAGATTTTACCGCCCCCGCCCGCCTGCCACCCTAAGGCGGCTGCCTGACCCGCCTTATGCTTGCGCCAGCCCTGTGTGTACACAGTGCAGGGTTTAGGGCTGTGCTGTGTACAAGGTGCAGGATTTAGGGCTGTGCTGTGTACAGAGTGCAAGGGTTTATGGCTGTGCTGTGCACAGTGTACAACTAGGGTTGCCACCTGTCTGGAATTCACCCGGACAGTCCGGGTTTTGAATCGTGTCCGGGTTTCATTCCAAACCCGGACATATTATTCAAACAGGAATGAGGCTTGGAGTAGGGCTTGACAGGAGGGTGAGGGGGCACTATGTATGCGGCATTACTATTCTCTTTGTAGTGCCAAAAGGTGTTCCAGGTCTGTTACAATCCTATAGTGTATACTAAAAAAAAAACAAATTACCGTGAGCCACTAAAGTGTTCAGGTTTGGCTTGAAGAAAAAGTTGCAACCCTAACTCTAACCCCCCCCCCCCCCCCCCAAGCTTCCTTGCATCTCTACTCTCTGCCCGGCTCTTGTACCTCCCAGTGTAGGTGGCTCTGCCTTGCAGGGGGATCTGTCCTGCCATGAGCTGTGAGTGCGTGCAGCAATCTGTTAGATCCAGGAGCCGCAGAGAGCAAAGCTGTCCCTTGTAAACATAGAAGGCTTCTGTGTTTTCAAGTGACAGCAAGGAGTGGGAGCAGAGGACGAGAGCTGGAGGCAGTGGAACATTCTGGCTGCAAAACTGGGTGCGAGGGCCACATGACAAGGCCTGGCGGCCCAGATTCGGCCTATGGGCCTTGTGTTTGACATGCGTGCTTTAAACTGTATTTTGTAAAGTCTACAGAACCATAAACATCAGTCCTTGCCCCGCAAAAGATCTCACTATTTAATGCCTCCACCATATATCCATTAGGTCCAATACTAGCCCATGTTTTTGGCTGAAACCCCACCCAAAGAGCACGCAAACTCCATACAGATAATGTCCCAGGTAGGATTCAAGAGTGCACACTACGGCATTGACTTCCAGTTAAACTCTTGATGATCCTCAGACCTCTGCATAGACAAACACTGGAAATTCCCCCCGGGTGCTTTTCTTATTTTGTTTGCACATCATAAATAGGTCTGCGCCTTCCAAAAAAAGAACACTCTGATCCTTAAAAAAGCACAGCAACCCCGTCACCTTTCATCCAACACATGGCAGGCACTAAGAGCCCTGGGGCCAGACAGCTCTACAGAATTGTCACATGCATGGCTATAGATTATACCATCCCATTCACAAGAATGGAAACTTGTACTGAGCAGAATATGGAGGCTGCCACTACTGACCTCTCCTACAAATGCTAGTTGCCTGGCTGTCATATTCATCCTCTGGTTTCAGTTATTAGCCACTGACTTGAAACAAGCGTGACAGTACGTATTTATGATTTCCTTAGCTGCATACTTCTTTTGGGACAGTGATTGAAAATGAACTAAAGGCAGAGAGTCTGCATAGTAGCCAGGCGACAAGCATTTTCAGAAGGTCGGCAAAGGCAGCCTACATATTTCTGTCATTGCAGGGTTTACTGTAAAAGTTGTAACCTTTTTTTTTATAACCCCCTCCTGTATTTGTAAGATCACTTTATTTGCCCTGCCTGGTCCCACATAGGAAAACATTCTGGCCGGGTCCTCCTCTGACTGCTCATATGCACAACGGCCTCATCTATTCCTCTGGATGGGCAGCACTCATCTTCTATAGCCATTGAGTATTGTCATTTAAGAGCCAAACGCATTGCTTTAGTAACTGCTAAGTGTATGCAAGATAGTAACTGATCAAAGGCAAGATGCACTATATTAGGGGGTGTACTGTAGTTACACATTTTATACATGATAGACCAGTTGCTAAAGAAACTGCCTGCAGCTTATGCACATCCACTGAGGATTTTCACTAGCAGAAGTGGGGAAAATGATACAGGCATGCAGAAAAAAAGCCAATAAGAATGAAAGCTGTAGTGTAATTGTTGTGCATTTCTAATTGACAACTTGGTGTAGTCACCAGTGTTAATTTCGTTGACTAAAACATTTTCATCTACTAACTTAATACGGTTTTAGTCAACTAAAAGACAACCAAAATAATTGAGATGACTAAAATACGACTAAAACTAAAATGCTATTTTAGTCAAAAGACTAAAACTAAATTTACATTTCACGTCAAAATGAACACTGGTTTGTAGTGTATATTCATACCTCAATACCATAAATAATAATATATTCGATTTTTCATTCCAGCAGTATATAATGAGTTTGGAAATTGTAGAGAAATTCATAAATAATGCATTACAATTTAACTACACCCATTCGATTTTAGACGACTAAAATGAGTTTTAGACGACTAAATACGACTAGAATTAAAACAAATTGCAGATGACTGAAAAGAGACTAAAACTAAAATGAAATCAAAATTTGCTGCCAAAATTAACACTGGTAGTCACTATTATTTCCATGCATTGCTATTGATTGTCCAAAGGGGGGCAGTGTGCCTGTATTGCTTCACATTAAGGCCTCATACACACGGACGTTTTTTGACGCTGGCGTTTTCTGGCGTTTTTTGCAACTCTCCATGTTAGTCAATGGCCCCATAAAAACGCTGACGTTTTTGAGCTGTAGAGGGCGTCGGTGTTAGTGAGCTGAAATTAGAACCCACAGCCAGTGCGTTCTGAGGCTGTAACGTTTTGGCATTTTTTGACGCCGACGCCACAAAACGCCAACAAACGGCAACTAATATTGTACCGCCGTTAACCGGCGTTTTTTGACGGCAACGTTTTTAGGTTGAAAAATAGCAGAGGGATGATTTTTTTTTAAAAACGCCTATTGACGCCGATGCTCACTAATGCCGATGCATAACACCGAAAAACACCGATTTTTTTTCCTTGACGTCGGGCCCGACGTTTTGTGTATATTTTAAGAAACGTCCGTGTGTATGGCCTTAAGCAGGCTTTCTCAACCTTTTAGAGCAGTTGTCTACTCACAAAAAAAAAAAACCTGTAAGGCAAAGGCATAATGAGCTAGTATGCACTGCATGCTAGCTCATTATGAAATACTCACCTTAGAATGAAGCTTCAGCAGGGCGACCTGGTCCTTGCAGACGGGAGCGGACATCTTCGATGTGTGGCTCCTTCCGGGTTCGTGGCTCCGAAGATGTGAGTGGCTGGAGCCGCGAGATGTCACTCCCGTGCATGCGCAGGAGCCGGTCTTTCTGGTGGACTTTCTGGCAAGGTCCAGTGCTTTGCGCCAAGCCTTCGCCAGGCTATCACGGCCATGCACCGTGATGTCAGCGGCTGCATTGCAAGTGGAATATCTCCTAGACCAGGGATATGCAATTAGCGGACCTCCAGATGTTGCAGAACTACAAGTCCCATAAGGCAAGCATGACACCCAGAGGCAGAGGCATGATGGGACTTGTAGTTTTGCAACAGCTGGAGGTCCGCTAATTGCATATCCCTGCCCTAGACCGTACAAGTTTAGGAGATATTCATTTTACCTACAGGTAAGCTTTATTATAGGCTCACCTGTAGGTAAAATCACTTTAGGGGGTAGACAACGGCTTTAACCCCAGAGGAACCCCAAAAATAATTTTCATGTCTTGAGGAACCCTTGATTAAACCAATTCATCAGGGCTCAATAGGAACAATGCCCCTTATATTGGTGTTCAATAGGAAGAATGCCCCCCTTAAAGTGGTGCTCAGAATACCACCCTTAAAGACAGCTAAAAAGATATTTGGTGTCATGCTGCTGGCTTTGCTAAGTGGTGCTGAACCTTGAATCATCAAATAGGTGGTTCACCCGCCACAGCTCAAGGAACCCCTAGCAACCTCTGGAGGAACCCCAGGGTTCCACTGAACCCTGGTTGAGAATGGCAGCATTAAAGTGATTCTAATGGTTATTTTTATTATTTTTTTAATAACAAACATGTCATACTTACTTGCCCCGTGCAATGGGTTTTGCACAGAGCAGCCCCAAACCGCCACTTGTAAGATCCCCCGTCAGTGATCCTGGCTCCCCCTCCCCCTTCCGAGTGCCCCTACAGCAAGCCCCTTCCTATGGGGGGAGAGGGCACTTATGCAGGCTTAATCCTGATGGAGTGTATGAGTCTATTGACACACACAGCACTGTTTGGCTCTGCCCCACAACCCCAAGCTCCCTTCTCACAGGATTTGGATTGACAGCAGCAGGAACCAATGGCTCCCGCTGCTGCCTCCATGTCCAGTGAGGAGAGCGAGAGCAGTGCTACTGCTCTTGGGCACAGCGATGGATTGAGATCAGGCTCAGGTAAGTATTTAGGGGCGGATAACAGAAGCTCCACCTTTACAACGACTTTAAAGTTTAACTAAAGGCAAAGCTTTTTTTCTTCAGTTTTGGATAGAGTGGAGATGGATTATTTATTTATTTCAGGTACTTATATAGCGCGGTCAATTTACGCAGCGCTTTACATATATATTGTACATTCACATCAGTCCCTGACCTCAAGGAGCTTACAATCTAAGGTATTAAAACACCTGTTAAGTTTTTGTTGCTGTCTGTGCCCCCCGTTAAGGAGATTCACCCTCTCGATTTGTCCTGTTTATCGTTATTGAAAGTGAAAATAAGAAATATCCTAAATTTTGTGTTGTTCCCAGAAACACAAGGGAAAATCTTCCAATGGGGACACTAGTTTTGCTGACCTGGGGGTCCCCAAGGGATTTCCTTAAAGTGGTTGGTAGTATAGGTATTCTAGCATTTAAAACATTCTGCATGTATTTTCCCCAAGCCCCCCCCCCCCTTATACTTACCTAAGCCGGATCTCGATCCAACGCTGCAAAGAACAGCAGAGGCTCCCTCCCACCTCATTGGTTCAGAGACTGCAGCGGGAGCCATTGCTGCTGTTAATCACAGCCAGTGACGAGGGAGCAGGAGGTGGGGCAGAGTCCCGCTGCGCCTATCTTCCACCCCAAACTCGCTCATCCATGTCTTTATGGACCTTGCTTTGTGCACTGGTGAGCAGTCATGTTGGAACATGAAGGGGCCATCTCTAAACTGTTCCCACAAAGTTGGGAGCATGAAATTGTCCAAAATGTCTTGGTATGCTGACGCCTTAAGAGCTCCCTTCACTGGAGCCAAGCCCAACCCCTGAAAAACAACCCCACACCATAATCCCTCTCCACCAAATGATTTGGTCCATTGCCCAAAGCAAGGTCCATAAAGACATGGATGAGCTTTGGGGTGGAGGAACTTCACTGGCCTGCATAGAGTCCCTGTAGCCACACATCCGTGTAGTCCCTAGAATCAGTGTGAAATTGGTGACTCCAGCCAGGCCATGCTCCCAACGTGTTTCGCTCAGCCCCTCAGAGCTTAGTCATGGGGGTGAAGATCCCAGGCATGTGGGGGAGTATTTAATCATCATGGTCGGTCAGAAATGTAAGTGAAAAAGGTGTTATAATGAAGATGCACAGATGAGAGGTGAAAAGCGACAAAATAAAATGAAAAAAAAAAATTTAAAGGAAATAAATAATCAAAAAAATTACAATAGAGTAGAGTCTTATTTCTTCATTATTTGTGTTTTTTTTTATTTATTTCAGAGGGCCTGACTGCCTCAGTTTGTTCATTTTTTATTTTTTTGTTCTGCTTTAATTTTTTTTATTATTTATTTCATTATATATTTTTTCACTTTTATTTTTTTGTCACTTTTCACCTCCCATCCGTGGATTTTCATTAGAGCACCTTTTTTTTTATTACAATTCTTAACACAATGCTTATACACACCTGAGTGACTGCCAATGTTGCTTAAATACTCCCCCAAATTTCTGGGATTTTTATCCCCATGACTAAGCTCCAAGGGGCGGAGTAAAATGTATTGGGGGCGTGGCCTTGCTGCAGTCCAGGCTGAGGTTGCAACTTTCACACTGATTCTAGGGACCACATGGATGCGTGGCTACAGGGATCCTTTGCTTCTGTACAAGCCATAGAAGGAGCTGGGACAAGCTCCATTCCGCGCCAGCTCTCCCAGTGGCGGGTGCTCAAAGATCCATACACACCCGACTTCATCAGAGCCTGAGCCGCACACTAAGTTTGCATTGGCTGGTCTGACCTCAACCCAATAGAACACCTTTGGGATGAATTAGAGTGGAGACTGTGAGCCAGGCCTTCTCTTCCAACATCAGTGCCTGACCTCACAAATGCCCTTCTGGAAGAATGGTCAAACATTCCCATAGACACTCCTAAACCTTGTGGATAGGCTTCCCAGAAGAGTTGAAGCTGTTATATCAGCAAAGGGTGGGCCAACTCAATATTGAACCTTATGGACTAAGACTGGGATGCCATTAAAGTTCATGCTGCGAACAGGCAGGTGTCCCAATACTTTTGGCAATGTTGGCAATATAGTGTATAGCTTTGTATTGAAGGGTGAGTATGTGTTATCATCCCAGGTCTGTAAGTGTGTTACTGGCAGGATCACCAGGTGAAAAAAAAGCTTGAAATAGAAAACCCATGCAGGCAGCACATCTATGGACTGGTAAGTTGCAATATGTTACCTTTTTGGTTTTGGGCTTAGATATGCTTTACATCTGTACTTGAGTGTAGCAGAGGACTAGAGCCAGGTCTAATAGTTGAAGTCCATATAGTGTATGAGATATCAGGTTATGACACTGGACCTGTTAATTTCCACCCAGAACTATCATTTGCAGCTTAAAGCCTAAGTTTAGTTAAATGTAAAAAATAAATGAGCACAATGGACATAACTTACAATCAGTGTGCTGCTGGCTCCTGCATTCGTTGAAATCTTCCTCCTCCGATCCCCTCCACCCCCATGACTAAGACCAGATGTATACCTTGGGGAGGCCGGGGGCACTCTTACAGATGAAGGCTGGCAACATTTTACTACCCCAATTTTTGTTATTATTAATTTATATTATATATATTTTATATTTTTGTATAGAGTGGGGCATCCTCTGTCAGGGGACCCAGGGCAGTTGTCCATTTTGCCCCCTTAGAAATCTGGTACTCCTCACCTCTATAAACCTCTGGTGCAGTGGGGGTTAAAAGAGCCCCAAAGGACTTGTGACATGCACTCACTTATGCCCGCCCTTTCTGCAACCCCCACTCCCAGTCATCACCAGCAGGGCTTCCGTCTTCACCCATTCTTCCTTCCAGGTTCATGGGCTCCAGCCATTTGAATGACTACGTTGTGATGACGTCACAGCTGCGGCACAGCGCTCTGGATTGACAGCACATTTTGTGCGCTAATAATTCAGAGAACAGTGCGCATGCGCCAGTGATGGCACCAGCTGCAGACATTGTGAACAGTGTTGCCAACCTCCTGCAGCGTTTTTTACTGGCAAAGCATGAAAAATTTACTGGCTGAGCACTATTTTTACTGGCAACTTAACAAATAATAGAACTCCTATTAAAAACGAAGACAATTGATATTTAAACACAAAATGGAAACACTGGCAATACCTATAGCAAGTAATTTGCCTGGTTTACACTTAAAAATTCAGCACAGCATGACAAATTATCAGACCCTGATATTTATAGACAATTGTAAAAATCACGGATTTTTACAAACTGTCAGTAAATTTACTGGCGGTTGGCAACCCTGATTGTGAATACAGTAAAACCTTGGATTGCAAGCATAATTCGTTCCGGAAACGTGCTTGTAATCCGAAGCACTCGTATTTCAAAGCAAATTTCCCCATAAGAAATAATGGAAAATAATTCTTTCCACATTTATTCATAAATCCTTCAGTCTATAGTCCATATAAAAAGATTATAGCAATGTGACTTTGAGGCATTTTCAGGGAATGCCCGGGTAATCTTCCTGTAATGCCAGATCCAAATCACATCAATTAAGACGAGGATCTAACTTAGGGCTCCTGCAAACTGTGGCTCAAAAAAAGCTGCTTTTATTTCAGTTTGAAGAAGTTTGTACTTTTTTGGGCTCTTTTGCACGTTTTTATTAAATTATTATAAACGTTTTTGAGCATAAGCGTTTTTTTCACAAACCCTCCACTCATTTTTCCTATTTTTTTTTTTTTTTTTTTGTGTTTTTGAGCTTCTCTAAACCTTCTCATGCTTTTTTATGCTCATTTGCACTTTTACATGCGTTTTTAGGCACTTTTCTACTCAAAAGCTCCTCTCGAAAATGTGATTTTTGTGGGGTTTTTTTCTGCCTGTAAGAGCATATGCCTGAAAACTCCTGAAAAAACCATAGTGTGCATGGACACATTGGCTAACATGGAGGGGAATTTCCAGGCAGAAAAAATGAGAGCTCAAAAGCCTGTAGGAGCCGCTTCTTTAACCCCTTCCTTACTGGGCACCTAAACCCCCCTCCTGCCCAGACCAATTTTTGGCTTTCAGCGCTGTCGCATTTTGAATGACAATTGCGCGGTCGTGCGACGTTGTACCCAAATAAAATTTGCATCCTTTTTTCCCCACAAATAGAGCTTTCTTTTGGTGGTATTTGATCACCCCTACGTCATTTCTGATCGCCGCTATAAACAAAAAATGAGCGACAATTTTGCAAAAAAGAACAATATTTTTTACTTTTTGCTAAAGTACAAATCAAAAAAAAATTATTCATCAGTTTTGGCCGATATTTATTCTTCTACATATTTTTGGTAAAAAAAAAAATCGCAATCGGCGTATATTGATTGGTTTGCGCAAAAGTTATCGCGTCTACAAACTGGGAATTGATTTATGGTGTTTTTATTATTTTATTTTTTTTTTACTAGTAATGGCGGCGATCTGCAATTTTTATCGGGACTGCGATATTGCCGCAGAAATGACGGACATTTTTTACACATTTTTGGGACCAATGACATTTATACAGCGATCAGAAATTAAAATATCCACTGATTACTGTGTAAATATCATTGGCAGTGAAGGGGTTAACCTGCAGGGGGCAGTGAAGGGGTTAAATATGTTCCCTGGGTGTGTTCTAACTGTGGGGGGGCGGGGCTGGCCAGGACATAACAGATCTAACTGATCCCAGTGACAGGGATAAGTAGATCTGTCATGTCCCCTGTCACAGAACGGGGAACCGCCGTGTTTACATTCTGAGGCTGCTAAAAGACATCAGCGGGTCTCGGGCAGACATCGAGTCCGCCCGAGCCACGGGCACGCTCGCGCAGCGTGCGGCGCGCGCGCCACCGCTGCCGCGCGAAGAGCGTGCACAGGGGACGACGTCCATGGACGTCGTCCCGGCATTTCAGATCCGCGCTGGAGCCGTACTTCGGCAATAGCGCAGATCTGGAGTGGTTAAGCTGCAGTGTGCATGAGCTCTTAAAGTCTATGGGCACAAGTCAGATAGACGTCGCCTTGAAGTAGTACAGGAACCTTTTCTAAAGTCAGAGCGACTTAAGTATTGCTAATTAAGACCACTCTCATTGACTAACATGTCACAAGACTTGGAGTCTCACAAGTCAGATCCCAAGCTACTGGTATTGCAAGACCTTGCTCGTTTATCAAGTTAACCAGTTGCCGACCGCCCGCCGTGACTTAACAGCAGCAACTTGGCTCGATATCGTAAACCGCCGTCACCTGGCAGCGGCTGCGAGATCGCGGATCGTGGGCGTGCGCATGCCCACTGTGTAACGGGGGAGCCAGGGAGCGGGTAAGGTGGACTCGATGTCCGCCGGCTCCCTGCAATCACTCCCCCGCAGTGACAGAACGGGGATCCGTGTATGTAAACACACGGATCTCCGTTCTGACAGGGAAGAAGGAGTGTGATCGTAGGCTCCCTGTATATGGGAGCCGCAATTTCTCTCTTCCCCCAGTCAACCCAGCCCCCATACAGTTAGAAACACAAAGCAGGGAACACAGTTAACCCCTTGATTGCCCCCTAGTGTTAACCCCTTCCCTGCCAGTGACATTTACACAGTAATCAGTGCATTTTCATAGCACTGATCGCTGTATAAATGTCAATGATCCCAAAAAAGTGTCCGACATGTCAGCCGCAATGTTGCAGTCCCGCTAAAAATCACAGATCGCCTCCATTACTAGTAAAAAAATAAATAAAAACGTAATAAAAATGAATTATCATCGTTTGTAAAGACAGCAACTTTTGCGCAAACCAATCAATATATGCCAATTGCGATTTTTTTTTTTTTAACAAAAATATGAGGAAGAATACACATCGGACTAAACTGATGAATACATTTGTTTTTTTTATTTGTTTTTTTGGATATCTCTTTTAGCAAAAAGCAAGAAATATTGTTTTTTTTTTCCCAAAATTGTCGCTGTTTTTTTGTTTATAGCAGTGATCAGAAGTGACACAGAGGTGATCAAATACCACCAAAAGAAAGCTCTATTGGTGGGAAAGGACGTCAATTTTGTTTGTGTACAACGTCGCAGGACCGCGCAATTATCAGTTAAAGTGACGCAGTGCCGAATCGCAAAAAGTGCTCTGGTCGTAAAGGGGGGAATCCTTCCGAGGCTGAAGTGGTTAAAATGTATAAAACATTTTTGCTCGTCTTGTAAAACAATCGCAGACCAAGTTACTCGCAATCCAAGGTTTACTGGGACTCCTAAACACTGCACGTGTATGAGATGTTCATTGTACCTAAAGGTAATATTTATTCTAAGCTTTCCTGTAGGTACAAGTGACCAAGTGGTTTTTACTACTGCTTTAACCTCCTCTGCTCCACAAGACTATGGAGGCAAAGGTAGGGGGGATCGGAGGAATGAAGATTTCAATTAAAGCAGGAGCGCATTGATAGTAAGCCATTCTTTAAATTGTTTTCCATACTCAGAATTACATAGTGACACATAAGACAAGCTTCTTATGTGCCCCTCTCTGATTCAATTTCACTTTTTAAAAGTGGGGCCTGGCATTCTCATTGCACGTTGGCATAGCAGTTGAAAGGCTTAGCTATGAAATCAAGGAAAGCCTGGCTCTAGTAACAAACGTAAATTTGAAAGGGACACAAAATGAGCTTTTCTGTGTAATAATCAGGAATCTAATAGTAGTGTCTGTCTTTAAGCTAGATCTTTAATTATAAAAGCTTGAAATGGAGTGTAGGGGTTCATGTTAAGCAGTGAAAAGAAGTTGGGTACACACAGGTAGAATTTTATTTCAACGTTTGCATGGAAATCACTCATCAGACCATTCTTTCTTTCCATCATTGAGCCAACTAATTTCATTCGAAAGCTTGTAAAATTTCATCCAGACTGGTTGTTGAATGGAATCCCAGATGTATTAAACAGGTTTCATAACAATATGTACAATGTTTGCCAAATGAAAATCTGAATTAACAGTTAGAATTTAGAACATCGCTATGGTTAAAAATGAACATCAGTTCGACCTCACTAACCATTAGAAAATTGATTTAATATTCAGAAATTGATTGTTTTCTAACAGAATTCTACTCATGTGTACCCACCATAACACAATACAGATTCAGGAAGAGGACACTTATAATGCATTTGTGAGTGTCCTGGTGAAATATGGCTGCAGAGGTTTGCACTGAACTCCAGTGGCGACCGCTCCATTAGGGGTGCAGGGGCACTGCCCCCCTAATCCATCTGCCCAGCCCCTAATCTACATGCAGGATGCCGGACACATGGATTTCAATGGGGGTTTTTTTTTTTTTTGAAGCACATGATTAGAGCCAGAGGTTTTAATTGGTTTCAAAAAAGGGTTGACTTGGGGCGCAGAATTCATATTCACTATTGTCTTCCTGATTCTCCTCCTGGCCAATCAGGAGACATGATTGGCTGAGAGGAGAAGCAACCGTATTGGCTGCTGAGGAGGAGATGCCAAGCAGGAGACACTGAGGAGGCAGGCCCGCGACCTAGATGGGGTAAGTGCGGGGTTTGCCGAGCAACGGGGGGGGGGGGTTTT
>BLSH010420698.1:328430-350890 GCA_018402905.1 Glandirana rugosa
TCAATCTCGGAGGACGAGATTAGTGCACGAAATGTTTTTTTTTTGGACATCTTGAGATACACAGGTGGAGTGACGTCCCTCTAATCCCCGGCCTTCGTATCTCTAACCCCCCCGCCGCGGGGGATACCTGCCGGGCGGCGACGAAACATTATCTAGACCAGTCTGTATGGGGGAAGTAACGAGACGTCATGTTCAGACACACTTCTGTAAACACTACTCTCCACACCGACGACGAGTCGTATCTCGTGATCTAACACTTTCGTCCCTCGTCTTAAAAGGCAGTTTGTTTGTGTAAGTATTTATTATGGTACCACCATGTCCTGACATTTCACAATTTTTCCATCCCCAATCTCTATGCTTCCGGCCCCTAATCTCCCTGCAGTGAGGTGGACACATAGAGTTCTACAGGTTTTTTTTTTGTAAAGCACGTGATTAGAGCAGGAGGCTCTAACTGGCTTAAAAAAGGGTGGGCTCAGACCACCCACTTGTAATAATAGTGAATCAACATTCACTATTGTCTTCCTGCTTCTCCTCCCAGCTAATCAGGACAGGAAGCAGGTCCTGAGGCCGGATTGGCTTGGGAAGAGAAAAGACCGGATTGGCCAGGAGGAGAAGCTGGGGAAGCCACCGAAGCCGACCCGGGACTTGGATGGGATAAGAGCCGAGCGGGCTTGATGGCGAGCAGGGCTGATGTGGGGGGGGGGGGCGTGGGGGGGGCTTGTTTGCCGCCCCCCCAAAAAATGAAGCACCAGCCGCCACTGTTACTGAGTGCTGATTTTCAGAGCACACCTTATGTTTATATCCTACACAATGTCTATAACAGGAAAGCAGAAGTAAGGCAGCTCATGCAAAGAAAGAAATGCAAAGAAATTTGCACGATTCCCCCATCAACACAGACAGTGTTGACAGAGAAATCCCTCCTGCTGAGACATTGTCTTCAACCGCTGGGGGGCAGCCCTCCCCGCTGGGAGAAGACAGTGATATTAGCTAGCGGCTATAGCAATCGCTTGTGATAATCAGAAGTGAATCCGGCAGGCTGAATGTACTCAAGTTGATAGTTCGATCAACTTGGTACATTCAGCCTGCCCAATAATGATTCAAATCTCAGCCGGTTCCTGCTGAACGGCCAGATCCGAACCGTGTATGGTCGACCTAAGACTATGGAAGTGAAGGCTGGTAGTATCATATCTTTGTAGCTGCTTAAGTTGGGCTTTAAGATGAAGACAAGGTAATTGGAGTGGTTCGAACCATAAACAGCCATAGAGTCCCCTTGATTATTTCTTATAGGAACAATTTTAAAAATATAAGGCTGTGGCCTGTGCACTTCTATTCTCATGGTAAGCTAAGATTGCTAGGTTTTTAGGAAAATACTACAAACACTAGATCAGAGTTTCTCCCTTTCAATGTTATGAAGATCTAAGAAGCCATTGTTACATACTGATCCAGCTGTAAACTAGTAATCTCAGTGCTGTGCTTTTATCAATCAAAAGTAGGATAACCTAATTTCTACAGATGGATTTTTGAGAGTCTGGTGCTAAGTCTATTATTCAATATATTCCTGGGGTAGGTGGGCGATGTAGCAATTGCCTGTAGGTTGACTTGAATTGACATAAATTAGAATTTATGTCTCCAGCACACCCAGGGCTGGCCGAAGACATTGTGCTGCCTTGGTTCAAGAATGAAATGCTGCCCACCCCCAAAAAAATCACGCCAACAAAAGGCCCCACATCTATTATTTTATATCATGATACTTAAAAACAAAAATTACATTTATCAGGAAGTCAGATTTACATGCAAGAACACTTTGTCTATATGCAAAATTATATGACATACCATTATGTTCAATTCCAAGGGGCAGGCTAGGGCGGTATATGGACAGGATAGGGCAGTATATGGACAGGATAGGGCAGTATATGAACAGGCTAGTGTAGTATATAGACAGGCTAATGTAGTGTATACACAGGCTAGTGTAGTATATGGACAGGCTAGGGTAGTATATGGACAGACTAGTGTAGTATATAGACAGGCTAATGTAGTATATAAACAGGCTAGTGTAGTATATGGACAGGCTAGGGTAGTATATGGACAGACTAGTGTAGTATATAGACAGGCTAATGTAGTGTATAGAAAGGCTAATGTAGTATATAGACAGGCTAGTGTAGTATATGGACAGGCTAGTGTAGTATATGGACAGGCTAGTGTAGTATATGGACAGGCTAGGGTAGTATATGGACAGGCTAGGGTAGTATATGGACAGGCTAGGGTAGTATATGGACAGGCAGCTGTCACCCTGCCCAGTCCGCCCCTGGGCGATACACAAAACTGCAGGGAAAAAGTCTGGCTCACCAGGCCCTTTCATGTGGCCCTTGCACCCAGGGCTTTTTTTCACCTGGAACATTGGCGGAACTCCATTTCGCCACCTCTGGCTCTCACCCCTCCGCTCCCCACTCACCACAATTACAAGGACAGCTTTCCACTCGGCGGCTTGCGGCTCTCACAGATCCCTGCCTGCCTTGCATGCACTTACTGCAGGGATAGATGCTGACCAATGATCTCCCTGCAAGCGAGAGAGAGAGGTGGAGCCACCTATTCTGCCTGGAAGTGCTAGAGCCAGGCTGGGTAGGTGAGATGCGAGGAAGCTTTTTTGGGGTGGTGGGGAAGATGAGGGTTGTGGAGGGAGATGTGTGCCGAGGTGACGCATGGGGGAGAGTGGTGCAGAGGTCAGAATCACGGAGGGGTGGAAGTTACATGTGGACAGGAAGTGAAAGAGAGCTGAACCCTGCACACTTCTCAACCCTGCACTCTGTATGCTGTGTACTCCTGAACTTTGCACTCTGTATGTTACACACTCCTGAACTATGTACATAACGCACCCCTAAACCCTGCACTCTGTACATAGCACACCCCTAAACCCTGCACTCTGTACATAGCACACCCCTAAACCCTGCACTCTGTACATAGCACACCCCTAAACCTTGCACTCAGTACATATCACACCCCTAAACCTTGCACTCAGTACATAGCACACCCCAAAAACCTGCACTCTGTACATAGCATGCCCCTAAACCCTGCACTATGTACATAGCACACCCCTAAACCCTGCACTCTGTACATAGCATACCCCTAAACCCTGCACTCTGTACATAGCACACGCCTAAACCCTGCACTCTGTACATAGCACACCCCTAAACCCTGCACTCTGTACATAGCACACCTCTAAACCCTGCACTCTGTACATAGCATGCCCCTAAACCCTGCACTATGTACATAGCGCACCCCTAAACCCTGAATGGCCCTTTGAGGGTTACCATAATGCTGATGCAGCCCACAATGAAATTGAGTTTGACACTCTGCTCTAGACAATACATTACCTAACACATTGCATCTGAATTTTACATCCGATTCATAAAGTGTGGGCCATGTTGTAGGGTCTGGGATGTTCAGTGGATATCTCTCTGCTTAAAGTTGAACTCCAGGTAGATATGAAAACACAAATGAATGCAGCTTTGTATTCATTATTGTATTATAGCCAAATAGCTGCGCTGCAGTGTTTATGTGCTAACAAGGAAAATTATAGGAGGAGAAAGCAGAATGATCGAGAGATGAGCTCAGCAGTCTGTTGCTTCTCATTTCAATGTCCAATCACGGGCTGGGGAAGGAACATGATCTGTAAGTGTTAACTGCAGCAGAGCAAATTCAGGTCTGTGCTGTGTGGCAGAGCCGTGTAAAACTAAGGACAGAATGGATAGAATATAAATTCTTAGGCATGTAAAACAGCTCTCTTATATGTGTATTATCTGTGTTTTTAGCTGTTAGCCTGGAGTCCAGTTTTAACACCATAGAGAGTGCTCCATGATTGGAGGAGAGGCAATTGTGTGACTGTGTTTAATATGCTTCTGAGTTCAAAACCCCATACCCTAACCCTAAATGAGGCTCTATGAGTTTAGTTGATGCAGTGTGAACTGCCTCTTTAAGTCCCAGATTATCTGAACAACTGCATACAATAGCTGTAACATCAAAGTCTGTTTTTAGACCATTTTTTGGTTTTCCTGCAGGTACGCTGAAAGCTACGGAATACCAAAAGCGTTGTATTCAGGCAACTCTGCTCCAGACTCATACAATGGGAGATATGGACTGTCTCTTCCTGAACATCTGGGTCCCTCAATCTCGTAAAGCAGGTCAGTAAACGCAACACAGAGGTGCTATATAATACTGAGGGCTACATCCACTGTTGTTTGCCATTTAAAATATTGTAACGTCATGAATTTTATTTTATAACTGACAGTAGTGATGAGCAAATTGTTTCACAAATGAAGTGTATCGGCTAATCATTTTTTTTACTCACTCTAATACAGGGATAGGCAACCTTACAAAGGTGGAGATTTACCTACCCGGGCACAGTGTTGCCTTCTCACACCTGATTTAAACCTCTAATTGCCTTACTACTGCGTAGCAATCGCATGAATTGCACAGCCATCATGGGTTTAAATCAGGTGGTGAGGAGGCAGCATATCGCTTTTCAGGAGAGCAGCAGTGCCTGCTGCACATGTGAATTATTATACAGGATTTATATAGTGCCAACAGTTTGCGCTGCGCTTTACAATGTAAGGGCAGACAGTACAGTTACAATGCAATTCTATACAGGAGGAATCAGTGAATGAGCCCTTACTGTTCTGAGCAGGGGCGGCCCATCCATTGAGGGTGCACAGGCATCGCCCCCCCATCCATGCCACCGCCCCCCTATCCATACGTCCGGCCCATTGCAGGACGCTGGATGCATGAATTCTTATGGTGGGGGGTGTTTTTTTGAAGCACTGATTAGAGCCCGAGACTCTAATAGGCTTTAACATAGAATGGACTCGGGGCGCAGAGCATTGTATCCGGAACCCACCCAGGTGTGTTGCGATAGCGAATGAATATTCGCTATGGTAATACTGATCCTCCTCCTGGCCAATCAGGAAGCGGGTCTGAGACCCGTCACCCGATTGGCTGAAAGGACAGGCGATCCTATTGGACGCCTAGGAGGAGGGTAGGAGATGCACAGCAGAAGCGAGGAGGAGGAGAAGACACAGGAGCCGCTGCCCACCGCTGCCCGATGCCCACCACCTAGATGGGGTAAGTGCTGGAGGACCGACCGGCAGACAGTCAGGCGGGGGTGGGGGGCTTTTGAAGTGCATAGAATGCATTAAGGTGAAAAACCTTGAGGCTTTACAATCATTTTAATGCATTTCTGTGTATATAGAATAGATTCCCAAATGGAGATGCACTTCCCAGGGATAAAAACTAGGCATGCACCAATACCGATATTAGTGTCCATACCAAGCATTTTTGCAAGTACTGGTACTCGCGCAAATGCTCCCGATATCGAAACCGATGCTTAGCGGTGTGATTTGAGTCAATAGAAAATGGTTGCAAATCGCACTGTATAGAATCACATGCAATTTAAATGTGGTGCAATGCAATTTCCTCCACCGCTCCTGTGTGTGTGAAAGGGAAGATCGCCATCTAGTGGGCAGTTTAAAAAATATTATAAAATGTGTTCAATGTGCTGCCCATTGTGTTGGATTGTCAATGCAACCCTCTTCTCCCACTCTTCACACACTGATAGCAACACCGCAGGAGAAATGCTAGCACAGGCTTCCAGTATCCGTAGTTTCAGGTGCTGCACATCTCTTATCTTCACAGCATAGACAATTGCCTTCAGATGACCCCAAAGATAAAAGTCTAAGGGGGTCAGATCGGGAGACCTTGGGGGCCATTCAACTGGCCCACGATGACCAATCCATGAATGGTCTACTCATGAAAGAATAAAGTTACGTTAAAACCAAGCACACGATTGTTTTTCTTGTGAAATTCCCAATAAGTTTGATGTGTCACATGACCCTATTGAAAAAACAAAAGTTGGATTCAAAATGGCCGACTTTAAAATGGCCGCCATGGTCACCACCCATCTTGAAAAGTTTCCCCCCTCACATATACTAATGTGCCACAAACAGGAAGTTAATATCACCAACCATTCCCATTTTATTAAGGTGTATCCATATAAATGGCCCACCCTGTACATAGGTGTCCCAGTCAAGCTGATCACGGTCGCTGGAGAGGTTGAGGCGTTCCGCGTAAAAACTGTCATCACTTTTTCCCTATGCCCACGGGGTTCAGGACTATCTTAGTCCCATTATAAGCTGCTGATCACCGCCATTAGTAGTATAGAAAAAAATTATTTTGATGCAAACCAATCAATATACACTTTTTGTTTTTTTTTGTTTTTTAAATCAAAGACGTAGCAGAATACATTTTGGACAACATTTTAAAATACTTTTTTTTATTGGATAAGTTTTAATTGCAGAAAGTCTATTTGTGTGGTAAAAAAATGTATAAACGTCCTTTGGATACAGTGTAGCATGACCGTGCAATTACCAGTTAAAGTAGTGCAGTGCCCAATAGCAAAAAATGGCCTCGTCATGAATGGGCTAAAATCTTCCAGCGCTCAAGTGGTTAAACAGCAACCTGTTTTGACAGTATTCCAGGGATCTTTAACCACTTGTCAACCAGCCGCCATCATTATACTGCGGCAAGGTGGCACAATTCCGTAGGTGTACGTCAGTGCGGGATCCCGCTTTTGCGTTCATTCCCCGCAGAGACAGAACAGGGATCTGCCTGTGTAAACAAGGCAGATCTCCGTTCTGACAGGGAAGATCACACAGATCCTGTCTTTCTGCTATGCAGGAAGACGGATCTGTGTGTTTCCCCAGGCTGCCCACCCCCCCATACAGTTAGAAACTCCTCCCAGGGAACACAGCTAACTCCTTGATCACCCCTGATGTTAACCCCTTCCCTGATAGTGTCATTAGTACAATCACAGTGCATATTTTCTAGCACTGATTACTGTAATAATGTCAGTGTTTCCCAAAAAAGTGTCAAAAATGGCAGTTAGGTGTCGATCTGTCCGCTGCAATGTCGCAGTCCCGCTAAAAATCACTGATCGCCGCCATTATTAGTAAAAAAAATAAAAAGGCCATAACTCTACCCCCTATTTTCTAGACGCTATATCTTTTGCGCAAACCAATCAATATATGCTTATTGCAATTCTTTTTTTTCTTCAAAAATATGTAGAATACACATAGGCCTAAACTGATGAATAAATAAATTTTTGTAAATTTTTTTGGATATTTATTATAGCAATAAGTAAAAAATATTGTTATTTCTTTCAAAATTGTCACTGTTTTTTGTTTATAGGGCAAAAATAAAAAACGCAGAGGTGATCAAATACCACCAAAAGAAATCTCTATTTGTCAGAAAAAAAAGGACACCAATTTTGTTTGGGTACATCGTTGCACGACCGCGCAATTGTCAGTTAAAGCGGCGCAGTGCCATATCGTAAAAAATGGCCTGGTCAGGAAGTGGGTAAATCCTTTGGGTCCTTACAGCGGAGTTCCACCGTTTAAAAGTCAGTAGCTACAAAAAGTGTAGCTGCTGATTTTTAATAATCAGACACTCACTTGTCCCAGGCTCCAGCGATGCGGCCGCTAGCTGCCTCGCTCCTCTCCCCCGCCTCCATTCGATGCCGGCATAGCAAGTGTGGTCGCCGGATTTGGCTTCAAAGCTGGTCATTCACTGCACATGCGCTAGCCGCACTGCGAATGGCCAGGACCTGTGATGTGTCCCAGAAGATTGCCGGGAGGGAGGGGGGAGAGGTGAACTTCCGCTGAGCCAGGAGAGGAAGTAGGACCTGGATACCTGTAAAAAACAGGTATCCACCCCCCCCCCCAAAAAAAAAGACATGTCAGGGGGTCATTGTCACTTACAGCAGAAGTTCCACTTTTGGGTGGAACTCCACTTTAAGTGGTTAACAGTGACTGTTTAGTAGAATTGCCTAGTAGTAGAGTCGAGGAGTTGCACCCTTTCTCTTGTTGGCTGGATAAGTGAGTTGTCATCCCTATACTGGTAAGAGAGATTCTGCAGCATATTCATCAGCAGGGGAACAAATCCTCAACTATTTAGCCAATGGTTAAAGGGGACCACCTCTCAATCACAAGCCAACAATAGAGTGATGCTTTGCCCATCCAGTCAGACATGAAATGACATCAAATGAAACAGCAAGTATAAATCAAAGCTGGAAACACTGGGGTTGATTTAGTAAAGGCAAATACAATGTGCACTTTGCAAGTGCAGTTGCAGTAATTTTCCCTTGATCTTCCTAAATGTGGTAAAGCTTCACTTTGTAAAGAATACCCAATCGTGCCAGGAAAATGAAAAAAACAGCATTTTTGCTTTCACACAATTGGATCATCGAAATCATTAGAGCAGTGGTTCTCAACTCCTGTCCTCGGGACCCACTAAAAGGCCAGGTTTGCAAGATAACTGAAATGCATCACAGGTGATATCATTTGCAGCGCAGTGATTGCAGTATTCTAGTCTGCATCTCCCCAAGGTAATACTTAAAATCTGGCCTGTTGGTGGGTCCCGAAGATTGGAGTTGAGAACCACTGCATTAGAGCTTCACCACACTAAGCTCTGGGGAAAATGAGTGCAACTGCAATTGCAAAGTGCACAGTCTATTTGCCTTTAGTAAATCAACCCCACTGAACTGCAAATGTACTGCATGGTGGCCTTGTTCTTCACCATAGGTGTGCCTGGGCACACCCTAATCAACTCATGTGATGCAAATTCCCCTTGTTTATACCCCTGATATTTCACTAAAGCCCCATAATGGAGCTCCTAAATTGTAAAAAAAATAAAATTAAAGAAAATGAAATTGTAAAAAATGAATAAAAATAAAAACTAATGACACTGTCCATGGCCCCACTGACACCGTCCCATTGCTCTACTGCCATTGTCAGTCTACTGTATATACACGCATATGTGTTTGAGCTCTGGGGGGCACACCCTAATGCCATAGGCTGTGCACACCTATGTTCTTCACCTTGTTCATTTGTGCTTCATTTTGTTTTAATGCAGAGAAACAAAATTCTTAAAAAACACACGAAAACAGCTCCGATATTTTGGAAGCATTGCTGCAGCGAAAGCCTTAAAAGTGCAGCTTAATAGCCACCCCATCTCTCTTTAATGCTCTTTGTTTCCTGTTCAGTGTCTACAAATCTCCCTGTTATGGTCTGGATTTATGGAGGAGGGTTTCTGCTTGGAGGAGGACAAGGAGCTAATTTTCTCGACAATTATCTGTATGATGGAGAAGAGCTGGCGGTCCGAGGCAATGTAATTGTGGTGACCTTAAACTATCGAGTGGGACCACTAGGATTTCTGAGCACAGGAGATGCCAATGCTCCAGGTAATAATTTTCATTCACTAAAGAGGAAATCTAGGCAAAAGGTTTTGTGGTTTTAACGATGCCCTGTCATGTCTTCAAAATAGAAAGTGAGCAGAGCTCCCTCCAAGAAAGACACAGATAATGAAATATTTTCAGTAGAGTGATGAAGGCTTAGAAGCTCTGTGAGTTTTTTGCAACGGTTTCCTTTTTAAAGAGTCTTTCTTACTTTGGTTACTGTTGTGTCACGGGAACCGAAAGTGATAAGATAATTTCACACAGATAGCTATAAAGTGGTTCTAGTTCTTCTATACTATATTTACACTTATTTATATTTTTTTACCAATTGAGAAAACCGGTTAGCTGCTTGGTCTCCAGCCACTCTACAACTAAGCTATATTGCAGAGTGAAATGCGTTAGTGGAGGAGCCTATGTTGACAGAGCCTTGACTTTGTGCCAATAATAACCCCCTTATTGAGATTGGTTTTCTCATAAGGTGTTTGTAGTAAGATGGCGGGACTGCATCCAGGAGAGGGTGGAATATTTGGCATGGCTATTTAAATTATTTGCCATGGATGGGTTTGTCTTTCAGTGGAAAATTTTACCAAATTAACAAGTCATTAGAGAGAAACTCCAGTCATAATTGTGGTTTCTGGCAAGTTGAACAATCTACTGTCTTCTTTTTTATGTCTTGTGGACTTCAGTGGCAACATAACCACCAAAACTCCCAGCTCTGCCCTGTGGACACATCAAACACAAAGCCAAATGATTCAGTACTAAAAAACTAAAATTGCTTTGTTCATGTATCTACTGAAGTCTAAAATGGGAGAGATATGTGATATAACGCCATACTGAATACATTTACCCAGCACATTAGTCCAAGCTGCAGATGTGCTTTCATGGTGAAAAGCTATTCGATTCTCTGAAAGGTGGTGCATGCAAAGGCTATTTTTATGAAGAGCAATTCATTTAATGGGGTAGCCTACACACCAAGCTCCATTCTGTAATCTGTTCTTCCCTAAACCCTGTATTATTCCTCAATAGGAAACTACGGTCTGTGGGATCAGCATTTCGCCATTGCTTGGGTGAAGAGGAACATTGTGGCTTTTGGAGGTGACCCCAACAACATCACCATTTTTGGAGAGTCAGCTGGAGGCGCCAGTGTCTCTCTGCAGGTGACTGTGGGCATGTGTTGCTTAATTATGGGATTCGGTCAATGGCATTAGTGTGACATTACTTTGAGGCACTTCTGAGATGATTCAGGATTCAATGAGTTGTGTATTTGACCTGCTTCAAGTGGATTTTGCATTCCTATAGACTTGTATAGGAGTGCAAGACCCACCTGACCCATCTGACAACCCAACAAACAAAAGTTCATAGATGAAGACCATAACTTAGAAAAAATAAACTGCAGTGCTTAAACGATAAGTTCCCCTTTTGTAACATGTTATATCCATATTCAAGACGTAACATATTACAGATGCACCGGCCGCCGTACCCCGCGATCCCCCCGTTTTGACAGTAAGCAGGGGTTCTTCTTCCACTGCCCGCTATCACAAACTAAAAAAAAAGAGCAGCCACGTGGGGCTCCACCGCCCAGCCGCGTCATTCATTTACAGTGTTCTGTGAATGTGAAGACTACAAGTACCGAAATCCTTTGCAGCTGTTGGCTTGTAGTTCTCAATAATGTACCACGGTGATGTTGAGCACTCTAGATAGTTCATTGAGCTTCCTGTCAGAGTGTAACTGCCTGTCCGTATCGGAGGTATGCGCAGACAGCTACACAGACAATCTGCAGGACCGTGGCATTACACCCGCGATCTGCTGATCGCGGGTGCAATGCGTTACAGGCTCCTAACAAGAAAAAATAATTGCACATTTTTTTTTTACCTGCAAAAAAATGTGCATTTAGAGTGAACTTATCCTGTAATATCCAATATACATAATAATCACCAAAATGTGAAAAAATGATAGTCCGAAATAAGTAAAAGATAAAAGTCCACAGTGCCAAATGTGTAGTGGTTTACACCAATCTTCCGCATAAACAGTGCAGATTAATACACCGTATGGAAGCCACCAGGGACGTGCGGTGAGGTCAGTGGCTGGTGAGGCACTGGCTAGTATCAGAGCCAGATACACACAGGTTACATACGCTGTAAACGTTACAGCGAGAGCAATAATTCTAGCACTAGACCTCCTCTGTAATTCTAAACAGGTAACCTGTAAAAAATTTTAAAGCATTGTCTATGGAGATTCTTAAGTACTGAAGTTTGGCGCCATTCCACAAGTGTGCGCAATTTTAAAGCGTGACATGTTAGGTATCTATTTACTCGGTGTAACATAGTTTTTCACTTTATACAAAAAAAATCGGGCTGCTTTTTTCATTCATGAAACTGTTTCTTTCCAAAAAAAAAACGCGTTTGAAAAATTGCTGCGCAAATAGGGTGTAACATAAAAAGTTGCAACAAACACTATTTTATTCCCTAGGGCAGGGTTTCTCAACCAGGGTTCCGTGGAACCCTAAGGTTCCTCCAGAGGTTGCTAGGGTTTCCTTGAGCAACGAGCAATTTCTACCTCTCAGATAAATTCCCAATGACACCATTGATCTTTTTAGCTATTTGTAAGCGGGTCGTTTTTCCTAATGACCACAAGTGTAAGGAGCATTCTTCCCATTGACTATCACACTAATGTATCATGAGTTGTAGATTATTAATTTTTAGCAGGCGTTTCCCGAGACCGGAGAATTAGTTCAAGGGTTCCTCTGTGTTGAAAAGGTTGAGAAAGGCTGCCCTAGGGTGTCTGCTAAAACAATATATATAAAGTTTGGAAATTCTGAGAAATTTTCTAGCAAAAAAAATGGTGATTTTTACATGTAGGAGAGAAGTGTCAGAATTGGCCTGGGTGGCAAGGGGTTAATTACCATAAGTAAGTAATATACAAATAATTATTATATATTGTTTTTAAGGTAATTTACTATATTTTCAAAAACTCTACTCAAGCAGGTGGCTTAATGGACAAGTTACTGAAGTTTGAAGTTATAACTTCCAACCAGTAATTTCACAGCAAAGATATAAATAATACATGATTACCTTATAACATATAGCATAATAATATATGGTTTAGCTTGTACCTTTTCAGCAGGAGATTCTCATTCTCCCTCTTAACCATGTGAGAAAAACATGGGGTTATGGGTAACTCTTATACAGATAAAGCCATGTATTTCCTTGTAGTTAAGAGGGCTGAGCTGGAAGGGAGTATTTGTCTTTTAGACACACACCCCTTTCTATGACACTGCAGTGAGGCGTGCCTCCGCTGCAGCATTTTTATTGGACAGCTTGGGTCAATGGTACTTTACCATTGGATAAGGCCCCAAGCTGTCCATTAAGCTCAGTGCCTCTGACAAGAAGTGAGAGGCACTGTGAGCTCATCCTCTCTGTCTGCTGCAAACAGAGTGTGTCAGCTTGTATTTAAACTGGCCGCTCTGTATGTAGCTCTTGACAGGCTGCGCAAGGAGCCCCGTATCTCCGGAACCATAGATGATAGGAGCCCAAATTTTTACCGGTGGTGGGGTAGGACCTCAGCTATCTACCTACCAAATTTGGGGTCTCTGTGACCCAAGGTCGCAGAGCTACGACCCTCAAAGTTTTTTTTTTTTTTTTTAATGTTCATGGCAGGTGAGGCTCTGCCTCACCTGCCTGCACGTCCCTGGAAGCCACACCTCTGTGCACATTCACCATGTGCTCCATAAACACGATTACCGGATTGTATTGGCTCCATTTTAAAGAAGTCAAAATATGCTTGCATATATAGGATTCCACTTAGCCCAATATATTCATCCTCCTGTTTGGACCTCTTGTTATTCCGAATGCCAAAACTCCACCATGTCCATAAAAGAAAACCAGGGAAGCCACATAGTGTAAAACCACAAACTTCCAATTTTATTAAAATCAACAAAATACGGCTGTAAAATCAATAGCGCATATACTATTACACAGCTGGTCCCAGAGTTCAGACAGACTGCTGCCAGGTTTCGGGATGTGTGATGATGTCACAAATGTGGGCTCTTTCCTACACGTTTCGTCATATGACGTCTTTCGGGGGCCCCCGTTGCACACTAAAAGCCAAAATATGATTTTGTATATGATCGTTAATTATGTTAAGAGATAAAAATCATCATAATAATATTTTATATTTACAAATCCAGCTTGATGTGGAGCTCTAAGCTTCTTTTTATATCATTAGGCTAACCTTTAAAAGCTCTGTTTACAGATCTCAGCAGCTCAAGTGTACCCACAGCTAAATGAGTCAAAGGAGGGACTTCTCCCCTCAGCCTACAGGGCTGTATGAAGATGAAATTAAAGAGAGGCAGTCAGAAATAAATTATTTCTGATTGGGTAGCTTGCGTTATTGTACTTTGCACACTGCCTTTTGTCTTTTTTTTATAAACTTTATTTATTTTTCAATATAAATTTTATAAATACATAATCACATATATCAAATGTACATTCAACCCATATCCCCTTTAATCCCTCCCCGTCCTGCTGCCTCCTCCACACTTGCTTACTTACAACCCTCTTCTTCCTTTGTTGTGCCTCCTCCTCTTCTTTCCAACTCTCCACCGTTTGGCCTACCCCCTTTTACCTATTTTGCCCATATCTCCACATATTTCCTAGTTTCTTTAAATTCTATCCATTTTTCCCAGATGTTTGAGAAACTCTCTGTATGGTCTTCCTCTCTACTACTAAGATACTCCATTTTGTGTATGTATTCAATTCTTTTGAACCAGTCTTTTTTTGAGAGGCTTTCTGGGTCTAACCTTTTTTTGGTATTGCCCCCTTTGCTGCATTTATTAAGTGTGGCAATATCGTACTTTTATATTGTTTTTTGTTTTATTAGTGTTATGGAATAAGCACTCCTCGTCAGTTATTTCCATACCTGTAATCTCCCTTATATATAGTTGTACCTTCTGCCAATATTCCCTAATTTTCAGACATTCCCACCATATGTGCTTCATTGTGCCTCTCAAATTGTAACCCCTCCAACACAATGGGGCTTTCTCTGGTTGGCATTTTTGTGCTGTTACGGGTGTTTATATACCATCTTGCTAAGCATTTATAGTTAATTTCAATTGTGTTTATATCTGTTGTGAAACCATGTACAGCTCTCAGTACTTTACTCAATTGTTGCTCCTCCAAGTGTTTTCTTGATTCCTTTTTCCATATTGCAATGAATGGAGGTATTTTTGGCCCCACCAGTCCCGTAAGTATTTTGTATATTTGAGATATATAATGTTTCACTTTGGTTTGCAGGTTGCATACTATTTCAATTGGATTTAATTCTTCCTCAGATCTGATAGGCTGCGGTAGTGTTTTCACAAAGTGCTGTAAATACCTCCATTCATTCAATACCATCTATTCTCCTTTGTCTTTTAGTTCCTGATAAGGGCTTTTATTTCCTCCTTTTATATTATCCTATAACTGTGCATTATTAATCCATTCACCAAAGTGTGCCCCATTCCCGAGTAAAAAATAAATTGTACCCTCAAGTGATATTAGTGGTGAGTTGTATTCCCATTTTGCTGGTCTGTGAATCATATCCCATACCTTTAAAAACATTTCTAGTTAGATCATGTGTGTTCTCATCAAACATTCTATATTTTTGTGGAACCCAAATACTCTTTCTTAATTGTGTTCTACTCAATGTGTTTTCAATCCTAACCCATCTTTTGTCAGATTTTATTTTAGTCCATTCTGTCATTTGTGCTAATATAACCACAGTGTAATACCTTTTAACATCTGGTGCTGCTAATCCCCCTGTGCTTTATCTTTACTGAATACTGAGAACTGTATTCTTGGCCTTTTATTATGCCATATAAACTTTAAAATCATGTTTTTAATCTTCTAAAATATGTCTGTGGCATAGCTATTGGTAACATTTGGAATTTATACCGGATTTTTGGTAATATTGCCATCTTTGCCATGTTTATTCAACCAACCCATGAAAGTAGTCGCATTGATATTTTTTTAATTTCTGATTTTATCTTGTTGAGTAAAGAAATGTAGTTTCCTTGGTATAGATTCCCTAAAGGTGTTCATTTGATCCCGAGATATTTTAAATCCGTTTCCCCACAAAGTAAATGTGAACTCTCTCTGTAGGGCTAGTTCTTCTTTCTTGCCCAAGCCTATGTTTATGATTTCTGACTTTACGGGATTAATCTTTAAATTTGAAATTTTTCCATATTCTTTTAGCTCTTTCATTAAATTTGGGAGAGTTATTCCAGGATTGGATATATAGAACAGAACATTGTCAGCATATGCTGCTACTTTATGTTCCTCGTCTCCGCTCTTCACTCCTCTTATGTCCGCGCTGTTCTGTATGTTTGCCAAAAGTGGCTCCGATGGCAGCACAAACAGAAGAAGCGAGAGCGGGCACCCCTGTCTTGTTCCATCAAGCATTTCAAAGAGAGGTGAAAGGCTCACCTTCACCGATGCTGTAGGATGATTATATAGCACTTTTATCAATTGGGCCACCTTAAGACCTATACCCAAGTCCTCTGATGTACTCAAGTCCTCTTTAGTGCAATTTCATGATATGTGCAAATTAGCAAAAAGAAAAAGGGACTGATGTGTGTCCATGAATCAACAACCAAATAGGAAAAATGTAAGTGTAATAATTATAAAAGTGAAAAGTCCTCTATTCATAAGCATAAAGTCCATAAATGAAGTCCATCGACAAACTAATAAGCTTCAAGGGTTAATGAACAGGATTTAAAAAAAACACTGCACCACCATGTTGTTCAGTATAAGTGACTGTTCCACCACCAAAGTATATAGATGTGTGCTTACCGCAGCACCATGACCTCCTATTACGGGAGGTCAGTGAGCGCTTAATTCACAGGTGCTTTAGAGCTCTAGGTCCGCTCAAGGGAGAATATATTAGCAAATGTCCACTTCTCAGCAGCTGTTCACCCTTAAACTCCATGTCACAGACCGGAACCCATGAGAAATAAAATCACCATAGCATGATTCCGCATAACAAATGGCTTTAATAAAAGTAATTTACTTAAATAAATCCAGCCATAAAGGCTCATAAAACAACACTCATCCCGAGCGTGACATGGACATAGACCGCAATAGCATGGAGATATTGCCAAAGCTCGGCCAGTTTTGTCCCACACCAGACTTTTTCCGGGGCATCTCGATTTATGCAATAGAAGTAACGTTCTCATTCCATTATCTTTGCCCTCTCTACCAGGGTTAAAACCCAGTCTGATCTGCATGGATCCATTCGGGTATCAACCCTATTAATCTGGTGGCTAAGACTTTTGCATATCGTTTTGTGTCGGTGTTTAACAGAGCTATTGGCCTGTAGCTAGAGAACAGAGTTGCATCTTTTCCCTCTTTCTGTATTACTGTGACATAAGCCTGCAATGACTCTTTCCTCATCTCATTTCCTTTTCCTACCCCGTTCATACATGAACATAGTTCTGGAACTTTGAACTTTTTGTAATAGCGAATCATGAACCCATTGGGTCCTGGGCTATTCCTGGGCTCTTCCCTGTTGCTGTGTTTTTCAATGCTTGTCTAATCTCTTCCTGTGAGATTGGTTACTCTAAGGCAGGGTTTCTCAACCAGGGTTCCGTGGAACCCTAGGGTTCTTCCAGAGGTTGCTAGGGGTTCCTTGAGCAATGGTCAATTTCTACCTCTCAGATAAATTCCTACTTAGATAATTGATCTTTTTAGCTATCTGTAAGGGGGTAATTCTTCCCAATGACCACAAGTGTAAGGAACATTCTTCCCATTGACCATCACACTAATGTATCATGAGTTGTAGATTTTTAATTATTTCAAGGGTTCCCCTGTGTTGAAAAGGTTGAGAAAGGCTGCTCTAAGGCTTGCAATGTTTCTACTGATACTTTGGGTAACTTTGCTTTTTTAAATATTCTTGTATCTATTGTTTCTTTTTTAGTTTGACTTCCTGTGACCCCTTTTACCTCATTGAGTATAGGGCGCTTTAGTAGCTATGGAAAACTTTAGCAATTTCTGTTGTAGAATCTACTATCTCCCCTTTATTATTTTTCATTTTCTCTATATAGTTTATCCATTTTCTGTTATTTAGTACTCTTGTTAAATATTTTCCTGGCTTATTTCCCCATTTATGTCTGTCTTTGGCCGCTCTATTATTGTCTCTTCTTCCATTAGATCTTTTAATTGAACCCTTTTTATTACTAAGACGTGTTGTATCTCTAGGCCTACTTTCTTTTTATGTTTTTGTTCCAACTCGTGTATTTCTATTATTAACCTGTTCATATTACTTATTCTTTCCTTCTTTTTCTTAGAACCTATAGAGATCAGTACGCCCTTGATATAGCCCTTATGGGCCTACGCTGCCCTTTGTCTTATTATATGCATTTGTTTTTATCCATATTCCCCTGTGTCACAGACTCTGACTCCATACAACGTGGGACTGATCAAACGTGCTATCACCCAGAGTGGAGTGGGAACGTGTCCATGGGCTATTCAGGCAGATCCTCTGGTGTTTGCAAAACAGGTATTTCTGTTTGATTCTTAAATAGTTTGTTGTGTATTTTCTATATGAACACATTTTTTGTATCCAAAAGGAGGAACGTACTAGGTATCCGCAGATGACAGTCCCATAATTTTTGGATTAAAAACAAACTTGAGCTCAAACTAATTTTTAATAGTTTTAGTTAGAGTGGGAAAGGGGAGAGTCACTACAGCGAAGATTTCACCTCACTTCCTGTGCTGGTGACCATGTAGGAAGTGAGGGAAACTTTTCCAAAAGACTTCAGAAACTGCAATAAAAACCTAACAGAGCCTTTACCACGCTGTCTAAAATAAGGGTTTTAACTGAAGTTGTGCTTTACATTAAACTGATCCTAAAGGCTCCCTTTTTTAAAAAAAAAATAACAAACATGTCATACTCACCTCCTCTGTGCAGCGGTTTTGCACAGAGTGGCCCCTAACCCCATCTTCTGGGGTCCTCCAGTGGTGCTCCAGGCTCCTCTTCCCTAGTGACCACCACATTTCCCTGGGGTCACCCGTGCAGGCATGCTCCCGAGTCCTGCTGTTGCATGTATTCACACAAACAGTGGGACTCTGCCCCGCCCCCCGGGTCACTGGACTTGATTGACAGCAGTGGGAGCCAATGGCTCTCCAGCTATCAATCCAGCCAATGAGGACCAGAGCAGCTCGGGTGAGCTGCGGGGCACGTCCCCGCCGGGGGTTCGTTTTGGGCTCAGGTAAGTAAAGAGGGGCTCAAGGGGGCTGCTGTAGGTGAAAAGGTTTTTCACCTGAATGCGTTAAGGTGAAAAACCTTGAGAGTTTATTAAAATATATAAAACTTTAAGGCAGGGTTCACACTGCAGCACGCTCCGGCTTCCAGCAGGTGTCCGGTGCATCTCCATTCACCGTTTCAGGTCCGATTTCAGCCCGAAATTTTGGGCTGAATTCAGACCTGAAAACAAACCAAATGGCGCACAGGACTCCTGTGCAATTCGCACCAGAGCCGCTGCAGAGATGTGTGAACCCGCTCCATAGAGAGCCGGGCACAATCTCCTGCTATGCGAATTGGCATCCAATTCGCAACAGTGTGAACCCAGACTTAAGCTGTAACTTATACAGGGAAGCCAAAGTAAAACTGGACTAACTTCAAAGTGCATGTCTGCCACCCAATGAGGTGCTGAACCTTCCAAAAAATATTAGAAAATGCTGACTTTTTAAAAGGCAAAGACACACTTTGTCCACAGGCCTCTATTTACAGTTGATCTGCAAGCTTAACTTTATTCTTGCACAGTTGTCCATTCTCCTCTCCTGTACTATAATTGTTTTCACTGCACACAGTCAGCTTCTCACAGTGTGCGTTAGAAGCTGCAGCAAGTCAGATAGAGCCCGTCTCATTTCCTGCTTAGTGGACATCCAGCATAATCCAGCCCTTTCCTTTCCAGCCATACTGTCCCTGGCCCTCTCTTTTCATTTATTTGGTTTCAACTCTTTCAATCGTGGAGGCTCAGCATCACATGTGGATGTTACCTAGGAGGGTCTGCATGCAATTACAGCCTGCCTAGGAACATCCACCCATCAAGGCATTTAGGCATCTGTATAACTCCTCCTGTTGGGACTAGGATCCGAACAAGCCTGAGCCCATCTCTACTCTTGAGAGGAGTACTGAGGCAGGGCACTGTGATATTTTCAGGAACATACAGCTCGCAACTGACCCCTCCCACCAGCCATTTTCTGCATTGCTTTGCATAGAGAAGCACAGAAAACCAGTGTATGGCTGGGAAAAGGGGTGAGCAGCTGCCCTGGGCACAGCAGAGGGGCAAAGAATGGACACTGGGCGCTAAACCCATTCTACGGTATGCATTAAAAGTGGGGGTGCAGTTCCGCATCCTTGTCCTAGGCGTTAAATGAACCTGACCCGGTACTGACCCAGTGATGACATTACTGGACCCGGTACTGACCCAGTGATGACATTACTGGGTCCAAAGAGGTGTAATGACACCTTTATTTAAAAATGTAATTAGCATGATCTTGATGAAAGGAGGGGGGGAACATGGATGGGCTCCACAGAGTCAATGTTACTGTAGTTTTTCTGCCAATGCCCCCGGAAAATGTGTCAGTGCCTATAGCTTCTGCTGTCCATTGTGCACCCAGGACTACTGGCTTGTAGCAGAGATACAGCCTAAACCATATAGTCACCCAGCAAGGAGATGTTTCCAGCTTGTTATACTTTTCTGTATAAGGCCAAAGCTACACAGGAGATTTTGTAGTAGCTCAGTCACATTAATGACATTGCTTGAGTAGCAATTAATTGCTAAATTCTAGGTGCAAATAGCTTGCTTAGGAATAAGCTACAGTAGCATGTAATAGCAATCAATCAATCGCTCATAACTGGAACATTGGTCAATCAAGCAGTATTAAAGCCCAACTGGGAAATCTGAAAATACTCCCTTACAGTGGGCCTGTGCTCCCACTGCAAGAGTTAACTACTCTTTTAGTCTAAGGAAGAGTAAAAGCACTTAAATTTACCTGACTCTCTGTTTCTCTGGCAGATGGTGCTCCCCCATGCTCCGGCAGTGAACCATCTCTAAGCATCATCACTTCCAATGCAGGGCTATGGCCTGATAATCTTGATAATGTTCAGGACGTTAAACTGCAAGGGATCATTTTTAGGTTTTCTTGGAGTTGGGTTGTAATCACTACTGCATTCTACTTGTGTGGTTTACGCAATAGAAAAGGTGCTGCGTTTCTAAAATCGCTAAAAGAATTTAGCTTTCATTTTTACCACAAGGCATGTCAAACTTCAATGACACATCATGGTGATCAGCAAGGGCATATTCCAATCGGGTTATGCTGTGTTTTACAGTACCATTGATAACCTACCTTACTACCTGTTGAAATTTAAAAAAAAATAGTATCTGCGCTTGGCCATTTCTCCTACTTAACATGTTATAATAGCTGAGCAAGCCAGAATTTAACAAAACCCTCTGCTCATATGAAGTAAATGCTATACATCTTCTTTATGTGTCGTTTATGATGATGAAGTGGAGGTGGGCTACAACTGACTCCCAATGGTCCTTAAGTGGGCATATTCAGATTATTCTGGGGGTCTGCTTAAAGATGTTTTTTTTTTTTTGCATATTAGAGGCCTACAACATTTAAAGACCTTAACAGATTTGCTATTAGCAACTACTGAAAAGTCATATAGATGCACATATTAAACATGGCCCTCCTCTTTGCAGGTTGCAGAAGGTGTTGGTTGTCCTGTTAACGAAACAAAGGCCCTTGCTGACTGCTTGCGTAACACAGACCCCAGAGCCATCACTCTGGCCTATCATTTGGACTTTGCCAACCTAAAGTGTAAGTACTCAGCACTCAAAGAAATGAAGATGAAATGGTAATAATATGGTTAAAGAATTGAAGCTGAAGGCAAACAGCTAAATACACAGAATGAGCCCACGTTCACACTGAGGGTGGGTTTGAAATCGTGCGAGTTTATCTGAACTCGCAAGATTTCAAACCGGCATTTCAGTCCGTCTGCGGGGGCCATTTGACAGACATCTGTGTGGGTTCATGCACAGATGTCTATTGAAATCTCCCCCAAAGTCTCCAAAAGTAGAACAGGAACTACTTTTGGGAATCAGTGTGGTGCTGCAAAGTCTGCATCGCACCGATTCAGACAGTGTCATTGCCAGCAATAGGCTCTGATTTGGCATGCGATTTGACATGTCAAATCACAATGCCAAATTGGCCCAATGTGGGCTAAAGGATAGGTTCTCCTTAACCTATCAAAATAGCAAAACAAAACCTTGCCGTCCGGCGCTAAACTATTACAGAGCAGGATAACTCTCTATACAAAGCCGGGCTCGTCCCTGACACCTCCAAACAAAGCAAATGCAAACCTTTTCTCTTTGAGTCCTTAGAACAACCAACTCCCAAGGTGTAGCTCTCTCAGTGTAATGATACTGAGTCCCAGGCCACAGCAACACTGGTCATTTAAAGCAGCTGAAGAGGGATCTGGGTGGACCAGAAACTCCGGGCCGGACTCTTTCTAATCCACTCCAAGTGAACACATGCGAGGCGACAGATATTGCCCGTCCACTATCTCACCTTGCATAACATCACACATCCCCCCCCTCTGCTCAAGTCCCAGTGGCTGAGCAACTATCACACCCATACAGTGGACCCAGGAAAGGGCATCCGCATTGTATTGCAGCTTTCCCGCCCTATGTTCCACTGTAAACTTGTAGGGCTGTAGGGCCAGAAACCACTTTGTCACCCCGACTATTTTTTTCCCTGCTGTCACACATCCACTTCAGGGGGGGTGTGGTCGGTGACCAGTTTAAATGGTGGCTGGTGTGGGGGGGACTTCACCTACACACTGTCGTCCCTTTTTTTATCAGCCCCACTGTTTCACCAAAGACCGGGATGTCGGGATGTTCAAATGTCACCTTGTATCCCGCCCTTTCGACGTTATGTTACGCCTACGGGAAAGGACCCAGGTGACATACCCACACTATCAACGAGTCGGTGACCCTGAACTCGTCTCCCCCCCCTACACACTACAATACGTTCCACTCTATCACCTGCCCGTTATAGACAGCGGAGCGTACACAAGTGAACCTCACCTAATCTTTCTCAGGCCGGGCCTCAAAGACCAGGTGGGTCTAGGGAGA
>BLSH010420698.1:366147-403853 GCA_018402905.1 Glandirana rugosa
CATTCAAAATTATTTTAGGGAAAAAGAGGATAGCAAGTGACTGTCTGCGTCGAGTAATACTGCACACCCCTACAGGGGTTCGACACAGTTTTTCTCCCGGGGCAAGGTTCCCCCTTTTCCAGTCACGGCTCATTCTACCCGGGCTGTTAGCACTTCCTGTGCTTTCAGACACCAGGCCTCGGTGTCACAGGTGTGCAAGGTGACCACTTGGGCCTCGGTTCACACTTTCACTATGTTTTATAAAGTTGATGTGTTTGCATCTTCGGATGCTGCTTTTGGCCGCAAAGTTTTGCAGGCGGCAGTGTAGGCGCGTCTGGCGCTTCCTTAGAGGTTCAGTTGGGTACAGTTGTTAGCGTTTACCCACCCCTCTTTTTGACACAGCTTGGGGACATCCCCACACGTCATAATGAGCTGCGTCTGTCAGTGAACGATAGGAGAAAAAGGGATTTTATTAAAACTTACCGTAAAATCCTTTTCTCCGAGTTCACTGACAGACGCAGCTCCCACCCCTCGGTGCTCTGTTCTGGTACGGCTTGTGTACGAACTTAAGAGATATGCTATGAGGGGATTTATGTAGGAAGAGAGTATGGCCCCCATGGAGGGGCCAGCTGTTTCTTTTCCCTGCCTAGTTAACTCCTAGTGGGACCAGCATAAAACCCCACACGTCATGATGAGCTGCGTCTGTCAGTGAACTCGGAGAAAAGGATTTTACGGTAAGTTTTAATAAAATCCATTTTTTTAAGATTTGCATAAAGTAGTGTTAGAATGGGTTAGAAACTTTGGTTTTTACTACATTTTATGTTATCGCAAGATTGTGCGTTGTCACTGGAGCAGAAATAAAGTGAAAATATACCAATGAAGACACTTGTTGCAGTGACAACTGCCCAATAGGAGATGTCCACTTTGGAGAGATTTCCTCTCATTTTTTGTTATTTCTATAGAAAAAGAAATGAAGGGAAGTCTCCCCAATGTGACGAGAAAAAAAAAAAAAACTGAGATTCCTACTGTTTAAAGCTACAAAATAAAAGCTTTGGCTTTAATGTGACACTAAACTCTGGTTTAAAAAATATATATTCTATTCAATTATGTATTTTTAACTCAAAAAAGTCCTTTGTATTGCTCTGTCTGCTCCAAATTTTTAAATTCCTGTTATTAGTTGCTGTTGAAGCCATGCCCCCGTAGGGGTTTCTGGATGTAGTGGTTCACCTGTGACACTGCCCTCAATCACACGTCCTCACATCCGGAGTCAGGAAGAACAGGCCGGTACTTGTTTTTTTTTTTCTTTTTTATTAGGGGATTCAACTTGGATGGGGTAAAGGATGTTTATGGGAAGCCCAGTGGATCAACAGTTCTTAATGGGACCATCTATATACACTCCTGTATATACACCTCTATACTCCTGTATATACACCTCTATCTTCAGCACAATCTTGCTCACAGTGAACTCCTTTTCCTCCGGCACAAACTTGCTCACAGTTAACTCCCCATGGGATGTGCTGAGGGATCCCTTCCACTCATGAGCCTTCAGACCCAAGGTCACTGCCCCCCCCCCCCCCCACAATGGGGGCTCCCTCAAAGGTCTCCGCAACTAGTTCTCCATCTCCCAGTTCTTTCACCCGAACTCTCCTCCCCGGCTGGGCCGACCCCAGGTATTTGAGGTGTCACTGCCTGTGAGTCACCAACCACTCCCTAGGCCACTCCCCTGCCCAGGGTCAAAACCATCAGGCCTGACTTTAAAGAGTTTGTTAACCCAAAAAAAAAAAAATGCTGCTCCTGTCTCTTTAATGTGCAATTAGCAGCACGGTGCTTTTGCTTTTTAAATTATCCCTCTGTATCCCCTAGGTGGTCATGACTTCCCCCCTGTGTACTGACTCCCCCTGTATATAGCTTATCTTGAGAACCCGTGGTTTATGCAGACTATGTCACTCACAGCTCTCCTGTGTGCCTGTCTTCAACTCCCCCCTCCCTCTTCCTCTTGTAGCTTCTCCTCTCTGCTCTCTTAATTTACTCTAAAAGCTCCTATTTCCTCTGTATTAGAAGAAAAACGACAACTGATCATCACAAGAAGGTGTATTATCTTTACAGAGAAGTATATACATGTTATAACACAGACACAGGGCAACTTCTTGTTATAATACAGAGCGGATGGGAACTTTTTATGCAAGTGGCTTAACAAAGACTTTAAGTCAGGCCTAACTAAATTTACCTTACCTACAAAAATCCTAACATTTAGCCCCTACCTAAAGGTAGAGGGCGCTACACTCACCCCCCACCAAACCCCAGCTGGAAAAAATTTAGAAAAATGGCTCCTGGGCCAGCCAAAGGCATCCCATAAAAATAACCTAATCTAAATTCTAACTGAATACAGCACACATAGTCTGCTGGGAGGGAGTTATAGTCCTGCCAGCAGAGTAAAACATAAACAGCACACTGCAACACTTTTTTCCTGTCTGTTCTGTCAGTAGGGGATCATATCCTTTTTTTAAGAACAGACTTCACCCCAGTGTCCTTGCAATAGGAACAGTCCATCTATTGGGCACCCAGGATGGCAGGCCAGTCTGTCCCAATGTCAGGAGGAGTTCACCTACTGCTCCCCAGCAGTCTGTGTGAATTTGATTAATGTGGCTGTACTCTCACAGTCCTTAAACATAAAATATTGGGTCCGGCAGTCTCCTACCTCCCCCCTCCTCCCGCACAGCAATGGAATGGTTCCTTGTAGGACGATCTGCCTTAACAATGAGCACTCTGTCCCAATAGATAGCACACCCCAGGCTCCACTCCAAATTGACAAAACTGTCCCAGGAGCCACTTTCCGTTCCCCGCAGGGGTTTGGGGTCATGTACATAGTCCCATATCATGTTGTTCCCCTAGAGCTCTTGACCACGTCCATGATTTGGGGAGGGACATAAGGAAAATCCAGGCCCCACTCCAAGGCAACCCTCCTTTGTACCTCCCGCTGGAACTGGGAGAGCCTAGGCAACCCCCTAGCTTTCCCTCTCCCTGGCAAGATGTGGGTGTCAGGTGATCTGATCACCCATTGGCAGTAGGTGGGTGCCCTGGTCTGGGTGGTGGAGGGCCTGTTTATGAAGAGTTGGCTGCTTTGAGTGGGGGCTCTTCCTGGGGTCCTCTGGGTCCAGCGCTGACTCTGGTCTATCCCTCAGTTCCTCTGATGGGGCCTCTAGGGAACAAGATCCTCCTGTTTCCCACTGTTCCTTATCTGAACTGTCCTTCGGGGAATACCACTCCACTAGGCGTTCTGTGGACCCAAATTCAGCCAGTAGTCTGGGCGACCCCCAGTGAATGGCCCTGCCCTCTCATTTCCCATCCGGCTCTCCAGAGGGTGCACCCCCTCCAACACTAATTCTGGCTGGACTGGGATCGCTATGGGCATAGATACAGCCAGCATTTCAGGGATCTCTAGCTCCTGTATGGCGGTACTTACAGTTGCCGAGTCCCCAACCAGGCTGTGAGCCACAATAGCTTCTTCAATTCCTTCATCCACGTTGTTTGCGGGGGAGTCACCAGGCCCCAATCCACTCTGCCTTTTGGGGATGTCTTCAGGCCTGTTCCAGCCTTCTGGGATGGTTGGAGGTGGAAAAGTCCTGTGAGCAGGTCCACAGTGTAGAAATGCAGTTCCTACTGGACAGGTGTGCAAAATAAATTCACTCGCGCCAAGCTATTTTAAAAAGCTCTTGTGCTGGGAGCTGCTGGTGCATAACCCCAAAGGGTTATATAATTGAAATGTAAAAAAAACAGCGCTACCCCAAAATAACTTTCTGTGCAAATGTGCAATAAGTGACTATGTGCAATATCAATGTAAACAAATGACAGTGTCAAATAATTAATTAAATCAATATATTGTGTCAAACAATGCGATACTCTTGTATTCCAACACTTGTTGGACTCTGTTAATTCATAAAGTCCCAAAAGAATATAAATTGAAAATAAACATTTGTGTTCGAAATAATAGTCTCTCAGAAATGAAATAGCAATTCCACCACGTGCAAACTGGAGTGAAGGTTCGCACTTACCAGATGTTGTTGACCCCCCTTTGCCTTATAGCAAGAGGGGTCTATGAGAGCTTGATGGGTTATTTACCCTGGAAATGTTTCCCAGCCAGATCCCTTGTAGGATGATCCTCTTAGTTTTCAAGCGATTTGGATACCGATGTCCATGCCAGCAATATTAAAAGTCCGAAAAAAAAAGAAAGGATAAAACTCCTCACGGTGTAGTATGTAAATCATTTATTGAGGGAACCTCCGCAATGTAAGCATTCCTTTCAATAGGTTACAAGCTTAAAAAAATACGCAATATGGATCCCCTGAACATTTCCTTTTTGGCACTGTGCAACTTTTACTCCACATGAATGTGGGTTATAGGACTTTTTTGTTCTTTGTTTCGGGTTTTTTTAAGCTTGTAACCTATTAAAGGGAATGCTTACATTGCGGAGGTTCCCTCAATAAATGATTTACATACTACACCATGAGGAGTTTTTTCCTTCCTTTTTTTTTTATGCAGACTTTTAATATTGTTGGCACGGGCATAGGTATCCAAATCGCTAGGTTTTTTCCTGCTGGACAGGTGCCCGTTGTAGCAGATGTTCGCCACAATGGCCACACCGGAACCCATGCACTTACTTCCGCAGACGGCACCTGACAGTCAGGACACACCAGACAGAGCCGCTTTTACAGAATGCTGAGCATATTTGTAATCCAGTGTGGAATGTCCAGCCTTTGCAGAGCGCTGGACATATTTGTAATCCATGGGTGCGATCGCCTGCCGTGGTTACCACAAGTGACAGCACATCTTTACAAAGTCACTGAGTTTGCAGGATCTTCATTCAAGTGTCAAACCCAGTGCCGGTTGGAGCAATTGGGTAAGCAGGAGCAGCAATTTGCAACGGCTTCTACTGGTTGCTATGGACAATGGCACATGTATAATTACCTTTTATATCAGCCAGTGCACATAAGTCCTTCCCCATGTTCAATCCTCACTACTAGTGGAACAAATACAGTTCCCTGGCTCAATCCACTGCGGTTGCTAGGGATAATGACTGGCAGGTTTACGTGAACAGGTGAATCCCAGACGAGCCCCCAAATGAAGCCATACTCCCGTAGGGGTTGCTGGAAGTAGTGGTTCACCTGTCACACTGTCAATCGCGCTTGTCAGGAAGAACAGGCCGATACTTGTGTTTTTTTTATTTATTAGGGGATTCAACTTGAATGGGGTAAAGGATGTTTATGGAATGCCCAGTGGATCAACAGTTCTTAAGGGGATCATCTATATACACACCTGTATATACACCTCTATCTTCCTATAGCACAATCTTGCTCGCAGTTAACTCCTCTTCCTCTGGCACAATCTTGCTCCCAGTTAACTCCTTTTTCTCACTCTGCTGCACAACACTTCTCTGGCCTAGCTAGCACATGGTGAGGCCTGCTCCCAATTTAGCCCAGCCTCAGTGAACCGCCCATTACAGGCAGGGACCACGGGCCCCTTAAGTGTAGCAAAAGTGGAAAATGTGCTAGCTTGCCTTGGTGGACTACTGCTCCCAGCCAGTCCCTCTTCAGGCCCTGCCAGCCCTCCCGGCCGCATCGACCTAACTCCACTGCACCGTGACACCACATTCCCAACTGGCTCTTGCACCCTTCTCAGACTGTCTCTTTCTTTCCCCAATCTGCTCCGGTGTGCCTCTTCCAGCTTCCTTGGGCGTGAGTCATTCATGATGGATCCCTCCTGGAGACTTGCCCGGCAGCACCGCTCCGTTTCTCTCTCCTGATCTCTAGTCAGGACTCCCCATGAGATGTGCTGAGAGGTCCCTTTCACTCCCGAGCCTTCAGACCCAAGGTCACCCCACCCAGACTGGGGGCTCCCTCAAAGGTCTTCGCAACTAGTGCTCCATCTCCCAATTCTTCCACCCAAACTCTCCTCCCCGGCTAGGCCGACCCCAGGTATTTAAGGAGGCCTGCCCCCTGCCAATCGGAATTGGGGATTGGTCAGGGCTCCCCAAACACCCCAGGCAGTTCCATTCCTCTTTCCTACCCTTTCTTCTAGAACATTCTAGAAGCAAAAGGGAGGTAACCGAGAGGTGCCACTCCCCTGCCCAGGATCAAAACAATCAGTCCTGACTAAATTTACCTTGCCTACAAAAATCCTAACACTTAGAACCTACCTAAAGGTAGAGGGCGCTACACTGTGATTCAACTACCTGTTAGAACAGTGTTTCTCAAATATTCTTATCTTGCGGCGCACCAAAAAATCTCAAAATTTTCTCTGCACACCTAAAAAGATTTAACAATTTTTCCATCTCCCAATTCTTCCACCCAAACTCTCTTCCCCGGCTAGGCCGACCCCAGGTATTTAAGGAGGCCTGCCCCCTGCCAATCGGAATTGGGGATTGGTCAGGGCTCCCCAAACACCCCAGGCAGTTCCATTTCTCTTTCCTACCCTTTCTTCTAGAACATTCTAGAAGCAAAAGGGAGGTAACCGAGAGGTGCCACTCCCCTGCCCAGGATCAAAACAATCAGTCCTGACTAAATTTACCTTGCCTACAAAAATCCTAACACTTAGAACCTACCTAAAGGTAGAGGGCGCTACACTGTGATTCAACTACCTGTTAGAACAGTGTTTCTCAAATATTCTTATCTTGCGGCGCACCAAAAAATCTCAAAATTTTCTCTGCACACCTAAAAAGATTTAACAATTTTTCCATCTCCCAATTCTTCCACCCAAACTCTCTTCCCCGGCTAGGCCGACCCCAGGTATTTAAGGAGGCCTGCCCCCTGCCAATCGGAATTGGGGATTGGTCAGGGCTCCCCAAACACCCCAGGCAGTTCCATTTCTCTTTCCTACCCTTTCTTCTAGAACATTCTAGAAGCAAAAGGGAGGTAACCGAGAGGTGCCACTCCCCTGCCCAGGATCAAAACAATCAGTCCTGACTAAATTTACCTTGCCTACAAAAATACTAACACTTAGAACCTACCTAAAGGTAGAGGGCGCTACACTGTGATTCAACTACCTGTTAGAACAGTGTTTCTCAAATATTCTCTGCACACCTAAAAATCTCAAAATTTTCTCTGCACACCTAAAAAGATTAAACAATTTTTCCATCTTCCAATTCTTCCACCCAAACTCTCCTCCCCGGCTAGGCCGACCCCAGGTATTTAAGGAGGCCTGCCCCCTGCCAATCGGAATTGGGGATTGGTCAGGGCTCCCCAAACACCCCGACTCCAGTGATGTCAGCAGAGAGAGGACTTTAGTCCGCTCTCTGCTGAAAATGGGTCACAGGAGTGCAAAACGAATTGCACTCCTGTGACCCATAGCAGAAGTATGGCCAAATGAGCTCAGGACATACTTCTCCTTTAAGGAGTGGGCCGTCGGAATCTGGAAGCCCCCCTTTAACAAGGCCCCCAGATCCCGCCCCCATTCATGTGAATGAGTATCCCTATCCAATCATCAAAAAAGTGAATAGAGATAGTACACAAGTTCTTGACAATTCTTATATTAAGAAATCAAAAATAAATAAAACAATGTCCCCTGGTGTAGATCCTTCACCAATCATGACACCTGCCGCACCATCGAAACCGAAAAAAGAAAAACTTCCTCGTTTTTTTTCTTTCCTTTTTTTGGGCGCGGCGGGCAGCATGATTGATGATGGATCTACAACAGGGGATGTTGTTTTTTATTTTTGCTTTTTTAATAAAGGAATTGTGTACTGTCTTTATTCACTTTTTACAATTTTTTGGTGAATGTACGCCATACTCATTGACATAAGGGGGGCTGGGATCTGGGGGCCCTCTTGTTAAAGGAGCGCTTCCAGATTCCAATAAGCCCTCTGCACACAGACCCCCATAATCACAGACCAGGGTTGTGGGGATGAGGCCCTTGCCCCCATCAACATAGGGACATGGTGCTTTGGAGTGGGGGGCAGAGCCCCCCCACCCCAAAGCACCCCCTCATGTTAAGGGCATGTGGCCTGGTATAGCTAAGGAGGTGAGGGCACTCGCTTGTCCCCTCCCTTTCCTGGCCTGTCGGGCTGCATGCTCGGATAAGGGTGTGGAATGAATTTTGGGGTGGGGGGGATGCCATTTTTAATGGATGTATAGATTTTTTTTTTCTGAATGTCCTATTGGCGGCATTCTTTTGTTTACATTTCAGCTCTCAGTGGGGAAGCCCGCTGACAGCTGATGATTCATCGGTTGTTAAGGAAACGGTGGACGGCTTCCCATCCCGCTCCTTAAAGCGGTTGTAAACCTCTGAAAAATGACCAAAAAAATAAAAACCTGCAAGACACACTATGAAATACTGACCTTAGAATAAAGCACTCTCAGCGGTCACCACTGAGAGGGCTGACATCTTCTTCCGTCCTTTCTCCCAGCGCTGTGAGCAGCTGGAGCCAGGATGACGTCACTCGGTTCTGGCAAGCACGGTATGGTGGATTTTTATAGCGCATGCGCCTCTGACGTCAGCGACTGCATGCAGGGTGACTATCTCCTAAACAGTGCACGTTTAGGAGATATTAATTTTACCTTCAGGTAAGCCTTATTATAGGCTTACCTGTAGGAAAAAATAACAAAGCGGGGTTTATAACGCTTTAACAACCAGCTATTCTTCATGCAGAATTCAAATTGGTCGATCATTTTTTGACCAATCCGAATTAAAATCATTCTGAAAACTTGGGATTCTTTTGGAATTAAATTATTAACCTTCCTAGCGGTATTCCCGAGTGTGGCTCGGGGTGGAATTTCAGCACCAAGAGCGGTAACCCCGAGCCACACTCGGGATTGCATCGCTGGATCCAGGCAATGTTACTCACCTTGTCCCCTGGATCCAGCGATGTCCTCCCGCGGTGTCAGCGTGTCTCCCCGCGGCCAGATGACTCTGTGATGCCGGGCTCCGTTCCCTGCGAGCGTCGCGTCGCACGGGGGCGGAGACCGGCGGGAAATTCAAAAAGTAAAACACACAGTACACATACAGTACACTGTAATCTTATAGATTACATTACTGTATGAAAACATTTCACACCCCCTTTGTCCCTAGTGGTTTGCCCAGAGCCCTGCATGCACTTTTATATAATAAATGTCATTCTTTCTGCCAGGAAACTTGAGAATGTCCATAGCAACCAAAAAGTGTCCCTTTGCGTCAAAAGTGGTTTTTGATCAGCTAGAAAACACCGATAGTAAATAAGAATCATTTGCAGAATTGAGTGATACTGATTTTTGGGGAAATTTATCATCAGCAACTGAAAGTGACGATAGCGACAATTCTGCAACTGAGCTTATTTTTAGTTATTTATTATATTATAATTTATGATTTCATTTTTCAAACTTTTTCATACCCGGGATGTCTACTAGACTCTTGTTTGGACAGATTTAAGTGAGTTATTCCTAAGAATTACAGGCCTACAATATAAAACGCCAAATTTTCATGCAAAATAATTGTACCACTTTTGGAACAAAATTCCAGACAGAATCATACCGCCAGGGAGGTTAAACAAAACTAAAACGAAATTCATAACATAACGAATTAATCCGAAACGAAAAAAATGTAGCACCCTCTATGCTAGGTAGGTGTATAGTGTGAGATTTTTTGCTAGGTGAGGCAAATTTAGTCGGGCCTGACTTTGAGCAGGCCTGATTGTTTTGATTCTGGGCAGGGCAGTGGCCCAGGGAGAGCTGGAGTCTGCAGGAAGAAACAACCCTCGTTTACTCCTCCCCTTTTCTTCAGAAAGTTCTGGAAAAAGGGATGGAAGAGGAGATGAGGGATCATAACCCCTCACTGGCAGGGCAGGCAGGAAGAAGAAAGAAACTGTTATTGTGTGCAGTGTGGTTGTTCTATTAGGAGGCTTATAACCCCTCCCAATAGACCTGTTGTTATTTAGTTAGTTGCAGTTTAGTTGTTCTATCTTCTCTTAGGATCCCTGGGGTGGAGCGACTGCTCATCCCCATCCGGCGAGAGTCAAAAACTTCTTCTACAACTGTTAGAGCGGAGTGCTTTTCTTTCAGGAGAAGTGCTCCAGCTCTGGAAATGTATATTGAATGTATTTACATGCTGTTAGTAGTAGGGACAGTAGTTAGGAATATATATTACTGTGTGCAGATATAAATAGCCACAGAGATTGACCTATATTTTTGTACTTATTTACTTGTACAGTCCCCATCCAAGTTTGTTCCCTTTTCTCCCTTCCAGATTTTTAGATCATGGGATGCCCTGCCCAGGAGCCATTTTTTTTTCAATTTCTCAGTTGGGGACCAGCTGAGGTTTGGTGGAGGGTGAGTGTAGTAGGTGCTAGGTGAGACAAATTTAGTCAGGCCTGACTTAGAGCAGGCCTGATTGTTTTGATTCTGGGCAGGGGAGTGGCCCAGGGACAGCTGGAAACTGCAGGGAGAAACACCCCTTGTTTCCTTCTCCTCTTTTTTTCAGAAAGTTCTGGAAAAGGGAATGGAAAGAGAAGGTGAGGCTTTCTGAAGTATGTCAAGGAGCCCTGACCAATCCCCAACTTGGATTGTCAGGGGGCAGGTCTCCTAAAATACTGTGGTCTGCCCAGTGGGCGGAGAAGAAGTTCGGGTGTAAGTCTGGAGATGGAGTAGTGTGGGCTGTCGCGGCCTAGGGGAAGCTCCCAGTCTGGGGGGGGTGACCCCAGGCCTGGAATGCTCTAGTGCAGCCAAGAGGAGAGAGATCTTGGCGGCAGGCACAAGGCAGAGTGGAAAGGACAGCACTATTCGGGAGAGATCTTCAGTGTGGAACTACAAGTGTCAGGAATCGGTGAGCAACATACCCTGGTTAACTGTTAGAGGCATTCCGGAGCAGATTGGGGTGAGAGACAGTCTGGGAAGGATGCAGAAGCCAGTTTGGGATTCCTATGTTGCTGTGGTAGTGGAGAAGGCCATTGCAGCTGGAGGAGCTGGCAGGGCCTGGAAGAAGATGGACTGGGAGTAGTAGTCCATCAAGCCAGCTAGCACACAGTACTTTGCTACACTTTGGAGGCTATTAGCCTCTGCCTGTAATAGGCGGTCCGGGGGCCCTGCTTCAACTACAGCAGTCCTCACCATGTGCTAGTTAGGCCCAAGAAGACGTGTGGAGGCCTGATAAATATCCTTCTGGGTCTCACCTGTGCTGAGCAAGTGTTGTGCAGGAGTGAGGAACAAGGAGAGGAACGTGCAGCAAGAGTCAGTGCTGGAGTGAAGAAGGAGAAGTGTATATAGGGGATTGTATACACTGTAGTGTGCAGCAAGTGTTGTGCTGGAGGAAGATGGAGAAGTGTATTTACGGAGGTGTATATAGTGGTCCCATGTACAGAACTGTTCAATTCTTGGGCATCCCATAATCATCCCTACCCCATCCAAGTTCAAATCCCCTAATAAAAAAACACAACAAAGTACAAGCCTGTTCTGTGTCTCCGGATGTGCGGAAAAGTGTGATTGAGGGCAGTCTGATCAGGTGAATCACAACAACTAGCCACCCCCTAAGGGGGCCATTGGCTACAGAAATGTTTCCGTTCTGCGCATGTCTAAAAGAGGGAGCAGAGAAACACAGAAACAATCTCGTGAGAAATAGATTATAGGATCATTAAGTAGTTGATTTGTACAGATTCGTTTTTTAAATGGGGATATAATTTTTTGTCACTTTAACTTCAGAACTGTAGATAACTTCTGCATATATATTTCTTCATCCTATGCAAGGTTTGAGTTCTCTAATTTATGACAGGTATACCTTAAAACTGAACTTCAGGGAAATTAAAAATGCTTCTTGTAATGTGGCTGTCTCTACTCTAGAATAGTTAAATGCTTGTTCAGATGTAGGCTCAGCAAAAGGCAGTTCCACTTATGTGATCCTCTGCTCCTGCAGACTCCTTCCAGGATAAGACTGGTCCTCACAACTTTTTGCCTATACTCAGGCAGTCGTAGGTCCTCTGATGTCATCAAGTCCAGTTCCGGGCCCCATAGCCCTGCACTGGATGTGAGGATGCCAAGGGACAGTCCACACCCGAGTGTAGGGGATCATAGGAGAGCACCACCTTCCTTTTCTCAGATATGGCCGGTTCAATAGCAACCAACCAACATTCAGCCCTTGTGTACTGCACCTGGTCCAACAGAAATCTGTCAATGGGGCATAACCAGAAAAGGTCTGCCGATCGGCTCCCGATCAGCGGCAATGGCTGACAGCACTGACTGGAATGTTGCTGCGGGGGAAAGAAGGGGCACGTCCCCGGGGAAGGGTGTACACAATAGCACAGCAGGGGAGATCGCTGCAATAACATTGCATGGTTAGTACAATGGCTCCTCCGGAGCTGTCTGTTTTTTCTTGTCTAACTTAGCCCTGCTGTGTTGAATGAAAAAAAAACTATTAGTGTGTAGCAAGGTTTAGCCTGAAAAGCACTGGATATGATTATATCGCATGACTAGGATGACCTATTTCTGTATTCCCTCCTTAGTTATTTCCTAAAACCTTGGCTTCTGCTTGCCTTACCTTTTCAAGATATAACCTTCCCCTCCTATTCTTCTTTCCTATACCATCTTTGTTGCAAAACCTTCTCTGCATTTATAAAAAGGCTAGCATTGCCTATATTACTAAGGTTGCATTACCCCAATTAATCTAGAACAGTGATTCTCAACTCCAGTCCTCAGGACCCACCAACAGGGCAGATTTGAAGTATTACCTTGGGGAGATGCAGACTAGAATACTGCAATCACTGAGCAGCAAATGATATCACCTGTGATGTATTTCAGTTATCCTGCAAACCTGGCCTGTTAGTGGGTCCTGAGGACAGGAGTTGGGAACCACTGATGTAGAACAAGAACACAGATCAGGAGTTCTGACTTGCCTCTGACTTCACTAATGTGTAAAGAAAATGATGCTATAGGCTTCACCTTACTCTTTAGCCACCTGGCATCGGGAGCAGGCTAGGCTCTTCACTGCTGTGAGCCACTCCAAATCCAACACCTCAGTCTTCAGAAGAAAAGGGGAAAAGGCTGCTCACTATAAAAACCAAGGCTACAGCATTTTCATTCAGATCAGTATTGGTAGCTTCTGTATGTCTTTAAATATAGGGCTTAAAAACACACATGAATTAGCTCACAAATATTTCTGTTTTATTGCAGGAATGCCAATACCTACAGCTACCTGTTTTCTCACCCATCTCGTATGCCTGTGTACCCAAGCTGGATGGGCGCTGATCACGCTGAAGACCTGCAGTATATGTTTGGTAAACCATTCAAGAACACCATTGCTTACAGACCACAAGACCGTGATGTCTCTGAAGCCATGATGGCTTACTGGACCAACTTTGCTGCGACTGGGTAAGCTAGCTTTTGTCTTTTATAACAAGGTTGACATTTAAAAACATGATTGGTTTTCTCTCAGAAAGTAATAGGACTCTGTTATAAAGCAAATCACCTCTATGATTAGGCTAAAGAACTAGCACGTGGAACTGGGGTCAGGAAAAAGCTACTTCCATCAGTGCTTTGTGTTTTGCTTAACAGAGTCCCTTTAAAAGTAGGGATGGATTTAATCATTAGGCAGTTGATTGACACAAGCTGGATAGCTATACTTTTAAACAACTTAAGCCAATCCTCTAATCTAGGTATAAACCCTTGTACATACCTTAGATCAGATATTAGAAGTTTAGGAGCTCAAGACTATCAGTTTAGAAGCTGAAGACTACACCAGGCCAGGCAGTTCTCTCATTCTCTTCCGAGCTGTAGAGGCTATGCAACTTGATTTCTATAGGCCCTAATGGAATAACCATCTTTTTTGTAAGCCTGCAGGAAGATGGCTTATCCAGTAGAGCCTTTAGATAATTGAGTGTGCATGTCCAGTATTGTATGGCCTGGCATAGACCATGGCTCCTATACTGGTCGTTTGCTGATCTGTGGTATGCATAAGGGGGTATAGTAGCATGAGAAGGGCAAAGGAGGGCTGTTAGACATAGGATAAATGGAAAAGAAAGACATGGGGAAATGTTAGCTGAACACCCCAAAACGTTTTACAGTAGGATAATTCCCCCAGGGTTTTTTTTAGCAGCAAAGAAATGATTAATTCATAATGGTTAGAAAAATGAAAATGTTTTTATTGTACAAAGAATCATTAAAATATTCACAGTCTTTAAAATATGAGCTCTGGTTTACAGAATTCTTGAACATAAAAGCATGACAGTGATATCACAGCAAGGCAAACCATCTAGGGTTGCCAAACACACACTATACCCCAACGCGTTTCGACCTGTACAGTTGTGTTCTTCCTTGTTCCCGAACAATAAAAAAGCAGCCATAGAAAACAAAATTACCTACCTTGTAGTGGATGAATTAAAAGTGATCAATGGTGATTGAGGAAAATTTGTATGTGATGCTTTAAAAGTTGATATCAATTTAATTCGTCCACTACAAGGTAATTTTGTTTTGTATGACTGCTTTTTTATTGTTCATCGTTTTCATGTTTTTGACACCATAACAAGTTTTTCACACACACAACTTTGGTTATCTTTAAGCTCATTTAATACACTCACCCGGTATTTCTAATATCATAATTTGAATTTTGAACTCACACAAGCAATATTCTTCATACCACACACCAGTACACTTAATGACACATTGTATCTATCACAGCACTATGCTAAAACACAATTTTATAGATCAATAGAGAATTAATAATCAAATGATTTTTTTGAACACCAGTTATAATGTAATAAAATACTACATACAAGGATCAACATAGGTGGGTTACTTTCACTTTTTGTGATTGTGATGCACCAGTTCACCCACCTGTCACTTTACCTATTTATACATAAAACAAATCAAATAGAAATACCTTTTGGAAATCTTTATCGCAGGTATTACCCGCCTCCCCCCATTTTGGGGTGTCAGTGAGTGACTTCTTGTAAGTCCTTTGGAGTTGGGTTCCACTGTGGAGGAGATGGGGACAGCCTATGGAGAACCTAGGACTACCTGTCTATAAGAGCTTTGGTTGTAGAACTATTGCCTACATGCCAGTGGCAACTATATACATTTTTGTCATTCAGATGAACCTATATATAAAAGTATGTACATTCATAAGCTAATTATATCATGCTTTGATAGTAATATATCGTTTGATGTATACTTATAGACACAAAAATCCCCTTGAGGAAGACCGCAACTATACAGGTCGAAATGAGTTGGGTGTGTAGTGTGTTTTTGGCAACCCTAGATGGTTTGCCTTGCTGTGATATCACTGTCATGCTTTTATGTTCAAGAATTCTGTAAACCAGAGTTCTTATTTTAAAGACTGAATATTTTAATAATTTTTTGTACAGTAAAAACATTTACATTTTTCTAACCATTATGAATTAATTATTTCTTTGCTGCTAAAAAAAAAACCTAGAGGGCTGTTAGACATAGGTTGTTTAAAAGTATTGATAGTCAGGAAAAGAGTAATGGTGGTTTCCATTTGGATGTCCAGAGTTTTCATTTGGCTTTATATTCACTTGAAATCTGACATATGGACACCATCCCCACCCCTCACAAAAAAGGAACATGGCTGTCTTTATTGGTTATTTGTGGCAAAAAAATGGTTTTCAACTGCTGATCTAAGATAAAGGCTCAGACTTCATGCTTCTGTAATAGGAAAGCATTTAATTCTGACTACGCAGAATTTTAGACAGACAGATCAACAAAATATACCAACATCTACATGGTGTGAGGTCCCACCTAATAAATCAATTTACATGATATCCAATTATGTTAATGCACAATACCTGTTTAAATCAGGGCCAAAAAAACATGCTTGTCGCAACCCTCAGCCACACACATTGCACATTTTTAAATAAGTTTACACACAAGACCATAAAACTCACACTGCTCTTGTACTTGACTCTCAACAAAATATTTTGCCATTTTGACAGAGATCCCACCAAAGGAAACTCTAAAGTCCCTACACCTTGGTTGAATTACAACACTCAGTACGGGATGTACCTGGAGATCAACAAAAAAATCACTAGTAAGTCCATGAAACAAGACCTGAGGTCTCCTTATGTCAAGTTCTGGTGCACCACCTACCGCAATTTACCCAATGCATAATTGTGAAACTCAAATCTGAAATAAAGTGCACATTGCAAAAGCACATTTGGTCTTCGTGTTTTTCTGTCTTTATTATTGTGTTGGAATTTTGACTATGACGTTGGCTGGTGAAGGGCTTAGCGTCTTTGGCTCACAGTAAACTTAGTGGTGTCATTTAATGTCAAGCAGGAGCTGCAAAGGCAAACAAATTATGGGGTGTTTAAAATTGAGATAAAAACAACCAATAGAAGCATACCTCTTCTTTTAAAATCCCTGATAAGGTTATATCTAAAACAACAGAGAGTGTTTTTTTGAACCACAATAAAAGAACGACAAAGGGAATTTGGAGAGGGTTTAGATGTTGACAACTAAATTAATAAGCAGGATGGGAGGTTGGAGAATCATTGATATGTTAGAGGCAATCAGTATAATAATCTTGACAAATTCAGCAGAACTTTTTTTTTAATTGGTGTGTAAACAATAGCCACCTCTCCTGGTGTGTATCCCATAGCCAGATCTCCATTCTGTCCCTCAATATCACTGTTTGTGTATTGTCTTCAGCTCTTCTCTCCCCTAACTTCTGTGTCTCACTGGCTTTGCTGAGGCACTTGGGGTGCCGTCAATCAAAGCCAGTGATGAGTAAGCAGGGGGGGCGAGTCCCGCTGTATGTGTCAATAAACGCAGCAGCTGGGCTCGCGAGCGAGCACACATGAGTGCCCCCATGGGAAGCCGCTTCCCATGGGGGCACTGAACAGAGAGGAGATACCAGGAGCGCTGGCATGGGACCCGAGAAGAGGCGGTCTGGGGGCGCTCTGTATAATTGTATTGCACAGAGCAGGTAAGTAGAGAGGTGTTTGTTGTTGTTTTTTTTTTAATCTTCATTCACAATCACTCTAAGCTGGATGGTTGCAGCTCCCCTAGATCAGGTCCTGAATACCTAATACACACAACAAAGAACAAGCAAGAGAGGGTGCCTCCATCTAAATGCAAACTGTATAAGCAAGTGGCATAAATTAAAAGTAAAAATATAGCACTCACTCTTTAGTAGTGAGTATATCATCAATAAGCCTCTTTTAAGACTGCAGAGATCTGTAGGCAAATGGCAATGCAGGGGCACTGCATTGTGTGACGCTGGGAAATAGCTGGATGTCAGACTGTCAATGGTGCTAGGAGCTGGAGTGCAATGTGATTGCCACTTCTCAGCGTCACTCTTGCCTGTGCATGGCCATTTGCCTACAGATCTCTGCAGTCTTATAAGAAGCTTAATGATTACATACACACTACTCACTACTAAAGAGTGAGTGCAATATGTTTTACTTTTAATTTATGCCACTTGCTTATAAAATTTGCATTTAGATGGAGGCGCTCTCTTACTCATTCTTAGTTCTCTTGTTCAGCCTGAAGGCTGAACATGAAAAATCAAGCCACATGTGGCTAGCCTAAAATTGTGCACACACATACAGAAGGGGAGAACACAAAGGTGACCTCATTAGTGCTCTGCTTGTTCTTCATGGTCAATCAGCATGAATTGCTTTACTGAGTAGAGAAACAGTAAACCGACTGTCTGGCGCAGGTGCATAAATCATAAGGCTGGCTGAACAGAATTGCAAATCCTTTTGCAGGCAAAGCAGTTCAGTGTGCATTTCAACTTTATATTGATTTTTGGCAAATATTTAGCTTTAATTAGATTTGGCTAGACCTATTACTTGTATAAGTAGTGGGGACCTATTACTTGTATAAGTAGTGGGAGAAAGCATAAACTAAACAGATATATAACAATGAACATAAACAATGTACTTCCTGCTTAACAGCTAAAGGGTCCATAGTGGCTATGTCATATCTCTACCAGGACTCCCAGCTTCTCTTAAAAGAGGTGCCAAGGGAAAGTGGATGTGAAAGAGGTACCATTGTTGTTCGTCCCCATAGGCAGGGGTTGGCACGTAAACCACTGCAAGGAAATCTTGCCACTGGCATGTCTTTATATACCTGGTAGGTAATTTAGCCCACCGGGGCCCATATAATGAAGTAAATGAATTAGAGGAACAAGAGCTTGCAACCAACCCTGCCAGCTTAATTAAAAATATGTTTAATATGGCAACATTGAATATTGATGAAACAAGAAACTCCAACAGAATGCCACAGATGCATTGAAAGTCCACAGAGTCCTCTTGCTTGCCTTTTTAGCTGATGTTTGCTGGCATCCTGTGGATGCTATTTCAGCAGACCATTTACACTAACACAACACCCTTTCAGCCACTTGTGTGGTTCTTCCAGCTTGGGCTGGGATTGCCGCTTCCACTCCATTAGTCCCACCATGTTCCAATGCCTGCGAAGTCCCACAAGGACAGTGTTTTGGGCACCGTGCACATGCACCAAGAATTCTGCAGCTATGCCAGGCAGTGCTGTGTTCTTGCTGAGCTACAAACAAAGCTCCAGTACTTTTTCGAGCTTCAGGCGTTTGGTTTCAGGAGACTTGGAGTGGAGATGTGAACCATCTCAATAGAGAATACTTGATTTATTCTCCTCCAGCATATTGGAGCTTCAAGCTACAAAGCGCTGAGGTGTGAATGGGGCCTAACTTATAAAGGATGCTTGAATACTTTTCTTACTGCCCTCTACTTTGTCTTCCCGAACCTGATAACACTCACAATTGCTTATCAGTTCTGAATGTTATTCTAGAATGGCTACACTCCCATGATGTGTCAGATGCCCCTTTGTACAGCCCTTCCCTATTCCCTTTTCTTTTGTTAAGCATGTGGCACAGAACAATTGATGTTCCTAGGCTCCCGCCTTCCCAATGGCAGGAATTGAATAGGTGAGCTATATTCATAGCATGCCTATGCACACCTAGACAGGTGAAGCGAGTGCAATAGGATTATTTTTCAAATTTTAAAAAAAGGAACTGAAGTTGAAGGTCAGTACCATATGTTGTGTATCCCATGGCCAGGTAGATAGCAATAGAGCAGGTGCAGAAATCACAGTACAGAGCTATATACACTTATGCGTCATCTTGATTAGCTGTTTAATGTTTGTTGTTGGAATTTATTATTTACATGGTCTTGGTGGAAATAAAATGCTGTCTCCCCAAAAACACGAGGACATTATTAGGGACCACATAAATGTGATATTTTAGATATGCATGGATGTTGGCCTGAATCAGATACCAACATCCTATATGTCTTATGGACTCCAGGAACAAGATCGCTCCACTCCAAGGAATTTCTGGTTCCTTTCCAGCTGCCTGCAATGGGATGCAACTTCCCCTGTAACATTCTCTCTAATGTACCACAAATTAAAAATGAATCATTGAAGTGTAAGAAACTCTTTGCATGAATTTCATTTGGGTTTCCTCTGCATGCCTTGGTTTACTTCCACCACTTAAAACACAACGGTAGGTTCTTCAGTTATTCTTGTATGCTGTAGTAGGAAGATTAGATTGTAAGCTCCTTTCAGGCAGGGACTTTTTTCACATAAACTGAATCTCTGATCAAAACTTTTTATACTTTTGAATAGAGCAAGGAAGGGTTGAAACGTCTGTAAGATTTTTGTTAATGTCTGTGTCCCTACTGGGGAGATTTTCCCTCACTTCCTCTCCCAGAAACACAACTGGAGATGGGGAAATCACATTTTTGATACTTTAGACACACAGGTAACCCATATCTGCTTATATGCAGTCACAAGTAATTTTTTTGTAACAATTTGAATTTAAAAAGTTATACACATGAACAAGTAGCATTCTATCAGGTTCAGACTTTCCTTTTTGTTTAAATTCTTTATGATTATTGAAAGAACACATACAGGGGAAAGATTCTTGACACATAAAACGTACAGTGGGGATAGAAAAGAATCACCCCCTTTAAAATAATCAATTTTGTTGCTTTGCAGCCTGAAATAAAGACTGACACATTTTTTATTTTATCCAGCAGTATTTACTCAGTGCAACTTATAATATCCAAGTGAAAGATATAACACCAACATGTCAGAAGTTTTTTTTTTTTTTTAAATCAAAAACAGAATCACTGAGTTGGAAAAAGGATCATCCCCTTATATACGTATTTTGTTAGACCACCTTTTACTTTACAGCCTTTAGTCTGTTGGATATGTCTCTACAAACTTTGCACATCTAGACTTTGCAATATTTGCCCACTCTTTTTTGCAGAACTGCTCAAGTTTAGTTAAATTTGATGGTGACCATTTGTGAACTGCAGCCTTCAAGTCATTCTATAGATTTTCAATGGGGTTTAAGTCTGGGCTCTCACTAGGCCATGCAAGGACACCCTTTTCTCCTTTAACCACTGTGAGGCCAAATAATTCAATTTTAGTCTCATCTGACCACCTTTAATGCACCTTGAAGATTCTGAGGCCACATGGAAAAAGGTGTTACGGTCAGATGAGACTAAAAGTCGATTATTTGACCTCAACACCAAACAATATGTCTGGCAGGGCAAAACACCATCAAATTCTTGAGGAAAATCTGCTGCCCCCTGCCAGAAAGTTGTCAAGGGGAAGATTTACCTTCCAACATGACAATGACCCAAAGCACTCAGCAAAAATGACCACATAGTGGTTTAAGGAGGAAAAGATAAATGTCCTTACACGGCCTAGTCAGAGCCCATGCAAACTGTATCCATACAAGCTGGTGGCTTACAAAACATAAAAGGTTTAGAGGGGAACCCCTCAAGGCATTCTGCAACTATCTGGGTGCTAGAACCATTTCAAGAACCTTCCTGTATGTGGGGGTGACTCAATAAAAAGTAAGACAAACTGAGTAAAAAAACAAAACAGATCAAGAATAAAGGGTGTGAAAAAAGGGGAAAGAGGGACAGAGGGAAAAGGTTGGTGGGGAGTGTGCAGTGTCTATTATCTTTTGACATAGAAGTACTGTACATTGAAAGGTACAGGTATGTAAAGTATTGTGTATATACCTCTTAACATTAATTTGTCCTTTTGACTTTTCTTTTTTTGTGGATTCTATCTTTAGGGAATAGGCTACTTGATCATATTTGGATTATAAGTGTCAAAATAAATGAAGGAATAGACCATGTTGTTTGTGCTTGTTTGTTTGTACTAGTATTGTCATGTAGGGTGTAGCTTTTCTGCCCAGTTACTTTGGTCCAGCTTGGACCAATGTACGATTGCTTTTGTCATATTTGGAAGCTCCCTGTGGAAGCTGGAAATCACTGTAGTAGGCAACACTACTAGAGTAATTGCTGTTTACTTCCAGGTTCGGTTCTGAGAAGCTGTAGGTATGCATGTGCCATAACTGGAAGATCCAGATGGAAGCTGGAAATCACTGTAGTAGGTACCACTTCTACTTTGATCACCGCTAGCCTCCGGATCTCATGCCAAGCAGCTATCCTGCTGTGTCATGGATAAAGGAGTTTGGCTGCTTGGCATAGGGTCCATTCAAAGAGCACATTGCATTTCCTCAACGAATGCAAAGCATTCTCTGATTGGATGTGACAGAGATCGTGATGACACCGTCCCACCTCTCCACTCGTCTAATCAGATAACACTGTGCAATAATTGAGAAAATGTAGAGATGGAAGGGCCTTCAGTTTTTTTCAAAGCCTTTTTTTGGGGGGTTTTTTTGGAAATTGAAAATTGGAAAAAGAAGAAAGAAGTGTGGAATATGTTCTTTTACAATGATAAATAATATATATATGGCATGCTATTCAAATGATATAACATAAAGAGCTTAATGAAAGATTTCTGAGACTTTATGTAAAGTCTTAAATTATTGCAAGTTCTCTCAGCTGAAGACAAGTAAATCCTGGAATACAGTTCAAGTAACACTGTACTTCTCAATGCAGTTCTCAAACAAGAGAAATATGCATTTCTGCCACTAGGTGGCACTGCAGGGGAAAGGCTCCAATTTAGTTTGCTTGTGGGCTCCATCTTATACCTCCTACAGTTGGGTGATTGTTGGGATGCAGGCTTTAATTGACAGGTAAGAGGGTGAATTTGACAAATAATTTTATCTTTATAACCTTTAAATGATTCTTATTGGTGTTCTCCACCATCGCGGCATAATGTTTCCCTATAGTCAACTCAGTAAATTAGCTTTTCTTTGCCTCCTCTCAGTAAAATGGTGAGACCAACATCTAGAGTTTGGAAATATTTCCACAGTGTAATTTCTGCTGTGACCAAAGCTGCAATTTTCAAATATCATGAGAAGAGATATTATTTCCAAATGCTACAAGGATGACAAAACACATCCTTGCATGCCAGAGGCACCCTAAAGGGATTAAAAATACTTTATGGAATAAAATGACGAGGACCATAATGAAAGTGCAAGTAGCTTTTCCCTCCAGGGTTCTCATTCCAGAAACATTCTTTCTTACATAGTTACATAGTTAGCCAGGTTGAAAAAAGACACAAGTCCATCTAGTTCAACCAATAAGAAAAAGAAAAAATATATATAACCATACAATCCCATATACAAAATCCTTCACCCACAGTTGATCCAGAGGAAGGCAAAAACCCCAGCAAAGCGTGATCCAATTTGCTATAGCGGGGGGAAAAAAATCCTTCCTGATCCCCCGAGAGGCAATCGGATTTTCCCTGGATCAGCTTTACCTCAAAATGTTAGTACCCAGTTATATTATTTACATTAAGGAAAGAATCCAGGCCTTTTTTTAAAGCAATCAACCGTGCTGGCCAGAACCACCTCTGGAGGGAGTCTATTCCACATTTTCACAGCTCTTCCTGTGAAGAAACCTTTCTGTATTTGGAGATGAAATCTTTTTTCCTCCAGATGTAAAGAGTGCCCCCTTGTCCTTTGTGATGACCTTAAAGTGAATAACTCAACACCAAGTTCACTATATGGACCACTTATGTATTTGGCATGTTGATCATATCCCCCCTTAATCTTCTCTTCTCAAGAGAGAATAAATTCAGTTCCTCTAATCTTTCCTCATAGCTGAGCTCCTCCATGCCTCTTATTAGTTTTGTTGCCTTTCTCTGCACTTTCTCCAGTTCCCTGATATCCTTTTTGAGAACTGGTGCCCAAAACTGAACTGCATATTCCAGGTGAGGTTTCACTAATGATTTGTACAGGGGCAAAATTATGTCTCACTATGTGGAGTCCATACCTCTCTTAATACAAGAATGGATTTTGCTCACTTTGGAAACCACAGCTTGGCATGCCATTATTAAGTGTATGATCTACCAAAACCCCCAGATCCTTCTCCACGATGGATTCCCCCAGTTGTACTCCCCCTAGTATGTATGATGCATGCATATTCTTAGCCCCCAAATGCATAACTTTACATTTATCCACATTAAACCTCATTTGACACATAGTCGCCCAATTAGACAGTGCATTGAGGTCTGCTTCTAATTTGGAGACATCCTGTAAGGAAGTTATTCCACTGCATAGCTTGGTGTCATCTGCAAACACTGAAATGGTACTTTTAATCCCAGACCCTTTATCATTCATAAATATATTGAAAAGTAAGGGCCCCAACACTGAACCTTGGGATACACCACTGATAACTTTAAACCATTTAGAGTAAGAATCATTAACCACTACTCTCTGTATTCTGTCTTTTAGCCAGTTTTCTATCCATTTACAGACTGATCTTTCCAAGCATGTAGACTTTACCTTACACATTAGATGTTTGTGGGGAACGGTGTCAAATGCTTTAGCAGAATCCAAGTATACCACATCCACAGCCACCCATCTGTCCAAGGTTTTACTTACCTCCTCATATAAAGAAATCAGGTTTGTTTGACAACTTCTGTCTCTCATGAATCCATGCAGCCTGTTGCTTAAAACATTTTTTCCCAACAAGAATTCATCTTTGTGGTCTTTTATTAAACTCTCCAGTATCTTCCCAACAATAGAAGTTAAACAAATAGGTATATAGTTACTTGGTAAAGACTTTGATCCCTTTTTAAATATGGGCACCATGTTGGCCCTACGCCAATCCAGTGGTACTATTCCAGTCATTAAGGAGTCCCTAAAAATTAGATACAAGGGCTTTGAAATGACAGAGCTCAATTCTTTTAGGATCCGTGGGTCCTTGTGCTTTATCTACCTTTATTCTGTCTACCATTTCACTTTTGAGCCATTGTGGATCATTTGGGGCTGTGTCATTACCACCCCCATTATGGACATGAGCTCCCCCATGCTCATTTGTATACATAGAGCTGAAGAATGTATTTAATAAGTTTGCTTTCTCTTTGTCCCCATTCACCCACTCTAGATTATTTTGTAAAGGGCCTGCTCGGACCTGACCTTTTTACTATTAATATATTTGAAGTTTTTTTGGGGGTTTGTCCTACTATCTTTTGCAATCTGTTGTTTGTTTTGAATTTTTGCGTCCTTGATTTCCTTTTTACATATTCTCTTATATTCTTTGTAACATTTAAAAGATGATAGTGTTCCTTCATTTTTATATTTTTTAAATGGTCTTTTATTATCATTTATAACTTTTTAAACTTTGGACATGAGCCACATTTTTATTTTTAGCCTTTTAAACGTATTGCCCATGGGAATATACTTTTCCGTGAGTTTGCATACAGTCTTTTTGAAAAATTCCCATTTCTGTTCTGTGTTCATCAATGCCAATATTCCCTGCCAGGCTAAGTCATGGAGAGCAGCCCTCATCATTGTAAAATTTGCTCTCTTAAAGTTAAGTGTTTTTATCTTTCTTATCTTGCACATCCATATACACATTTACCCATAATGCTTCAGACTCATCACACTCTCCATCAACTAGATCCTCTTTTACACTCGCTTTGAGATCACTTCTCACATAGACACAGACACCACCACCCCTCTGTTTTACCCTGTCTTTCCGAAAGAGAGCATAGTCAGGAATATTAATAACCCAGTCATGTGAAGAATGAAGCCAAGATTTAGCAATACTAATTAAATCATAGTTCTCCTCGTGCACCAGAGCTTCTGTTTTGCTTGGCAGACTTCTGGCATTGGTGAACAAACACTTTAATTCACTTTCAAGTTTTGCACATGTATGTTGCATATTTTTTAATTTTAGTACAAACAGTACCATTTCCAATGGTTGATTTCTTTCTGCTTCTGGATCATCACAAAGTGTTTCTTCACCAGCAGCATTTTCAGGTTAGGAAGTGTTACAAACCATTGCCTTCCAAAACTACAAAATCCCTTAATTTATAGAGATTAGAGAAAATGACACCTGACAATCAGGAGAACATTCATCAAGCTCTTCACAGAACAACATATGCTTCTGGATCAGCATTGTCAATAAATGAAAATACATATTGTCAGGAAGCTAAATTGTTATGAGGGAAAGAGGGGGGGGGGGGGTTACCTGTTCTCATGTATAAGTGAAAGCTTCTTATCATATACAGTCCTTGTTATTGCCTTTATAATATAAAATATAATTTTAGAAAGCAAGTTTAATTTATTCTCTAAATAAGCTGCTAAGTGGCCGACCCCCTGTGTCCATGAAGCAGCAGGGTAGCCGCTCAGGGTGAGATCTGGGAGCTAGCGGTGATCAAAGTAGAAGTGGTACCCACTACAGTGATTTCCAGCTTCCATCAGGATCTTCCAGATATGGCACATGCATACTTACAAGCTGAATCTTGATGTAACTATATAAATATACAGTACATACCGAAACTTATTTTTTTTTTTTTTTTTTAGCTCTACAGATAGTTTCAGTTGCAATTAACAGTAAGGTTGTTTTGTAAGTGTTTGATATCTTACTTATTTTAATTTTGTTATACGTGTTTGAAAATGTGATCCCAAAAAGGGATAGAATCTGAAGTACTCCCACTATATGTGTGCCATTGCACTATGTAGTTTGGAAATATCAAACAGATATTAGGTTTATTTAGAAAGATTTGGTGTAATACCTGTGGGGATCTGTAACAACTTGCTCGTATCAAGGCTGTTTTTGAGGTGTGTGACCTATGTGTTCACACAGGGCTTTTTGCCCCTGCCACATGAGTGGGGCTCCATGGCCCTGTAGGCAGACTGCCCCCAAACATTTTGAAAAGCATGGGACTCTCTGGGGATTTAAACACAGATTCAGATTGCAGACCCAGTCTCTTTCCAAGAGCAGAATTGCATATTCCAGCACTCAACTCCATGTCAACAGTGGAGGGAGGGAGTGAGGAGCATCATGAGGCACAGTTTTAGGTAAAAACCAATGTTTACCGCCATACTTCCTCCCCCAGCTAATACCAAGTTCACCCAACACCCCACTTATACCAGTGCTTTTGTTTTTCTTTTTTTTTCCCTACTAGCTCCTGCTCACCTGTCACGCACCTGGTGGTGGAGTCTGTCTTATGCAGGAAGAAGCCACTCTTGCGGCCCCGGTTCAAGGTTCCCTGGTAGAGCAGACAGGGAGCACAGGAGCTCAGGGGGGGCACGAAGGCTGGACAGCATCAATGGTGGTGGTGTGGAAAGTCCAGTGAAGCTTGTGCAGGTAGCGGGTGGTCGTGCAGTCTGGGTCGGCAATGGGCTGGCAATGCGGTACAAAGGGTTCAGGCAGAAGAGTCGTCAGGTGCAGGCAGGGTCGTTAACGGGCTGGCAGCAGAAGTACACAGGGATCAGGCAGAAGAGTTGTCGTGAGCAAGCTGGGGGTCGGTGCAGGCAGAAATCAACAAGGTCAAGCCCGGTCACAGGAACAGATACTCAGGAAATCAGGTCGCTCAGGAACACTCACACACTGTAAAATGGACAGCACTGGCTGCTAGGTGTTGTGAGCTTAAATGGAGCCGCTTGGCGCCGTTTCCGGCGCGTGCGCGCATGCGGATACGCACCGGCGTGCGCATAAGCGCAAAACTCCTTTAAGGAGACAGGCTTTTCCTAACATCACCATTGATGTCAGAGCAGTTTTCAAACCACACTGGCCACAGCTGCCAGTGCATTCTTCCTCCTACTGATCACAGGTGTCAGGGCATTCTTCCTCTCACTGATCACAGGTGCCAGGACATTCTTCCTCTCGCTGATCACAGGTGCCAGGACATTCTTCCTGCCACTGATCACAGGTGACAGGGCATTCTTCCTTCCACTGATCACAGGTGCCAGGGCATTCTTCCTTCCACTGATCATAGGTGCCAGGACATTCTTCCTCCCACTGATCACAGGTGACAGGGCATGCTTTCTCTTGCTGATCACAGGTGCCAGGACATTCTTCTTTCCACTGATCACAGGTGCCAGGACATTCTTCCTTCCACTGATCACAGGTGCCAGGACATTCTTCCTCTTACTGATCACTAGTGCTGGGACATTCTTCCTCTCGCTGATTACAGGTGCCAGTACATTCTTCCTCCCACTGATCACAGGTGCCAGGGCATTCTTCCTCCCACTGATCACAGGTTCCAGGGCATTCTTCCTCCCACTGATCACAGATGCCAGGGCATTCTTCCTCCCACTGATCACAGGTGCCAGGACAGTTTTCCTTCAAATAATCACAGGTGCCAGGACATTATTCCTCCCACTGATCACAGGTGCCAGGAAATTCTTCCTCCCACTGATCACAGATGATAGGGCATTCTTCCTTCCACTGAACACAGGTGATAGGGCATTCTTCCTTCCACTGATCACAGGCGCCAGGGCATTCTTCCTCCCACTGATCACAGGTGCCAGGGCATTCTTCCTTCCACTAATCACAGTTGCCAGGGCATGCTTCATCTCACTGATCACAGGTGCCAGGACATTCTACCTCCCACTGATCACAGGTGCCAGGGCATTCTTCCTCCCACTGATCACAGGTGCCAAGGCATTCTACCTTCCACTGACCACAGGTGCCAGGATATTCTTCCTGCTGCTGATCACAGGTGTCAGGACATTCTTCCTCCCACTGATCACAGGTGCCAGGACATTCTTCCTCCCACTGATCACAGGTTCCAGGGCATTCTTCCTCCCACTGATCACAGGTGCAAGGGCATTCTTCCTCCCACTGATCACAGGTGCTAGGGCATTCTTCCTCACACTGATCACATGTGCCAGGGCATTCTTTCTTTCGTTGATCACAGGTGCCAGGGCATTACTACCCCTGCTGAACACTAACATCCAGGCATTCTTCCTCCCGCTGATCACAGACATCAGTAAAGTCTTCCTATCACTGAGCACAGACATCGGGAAATTCTTTGTCCCACTGAATATGAATATCAGGGCATTCCTGGTCCAATTAACCACAGACATCAGGGAGTTCTTTCTCCCACTGGACACCACAATCAGAATATTCCTCTTCTCAGTAACCACAAATGTCAGGAAATTCCCCCTGCTGACCATCAATGGCAAGGCTATCTTCTCTCCACTGACCACCAATGTCAGGACATTCTTCCTCCTTTAGACACAGATTCCAGACACTTTTCCTAACATTCACAACAGATACCAGGAATGTTTTTTCCCATGGACTACTGGGGTTGGACATTTTGTCTTCCCACTGACCACTGCTGCTATGGCATTCTTCCTTCCCTATTTTTTACTCCCACTGACCAGCAATTGTCCTATTAGTCCTGATGGCTACACTCTTATTTGCTGTGTAGTACATTTCATAGAACTGACCTCTACACTCTGAACGCTATACTATGTGTGACCCAGTCCTGACCAAAGTATTAGTTTTCTCAATTGCCTGTTGCTGTGTAATTTGCAACTATGCTAACACAATTTTTCTTTAGGTGAGGTCAGGCAAAGTGTTAGCTCCCTGTCTATATTCTGTTTTAGGTTTGTGTGTCTGTGAGACATTTCCTCATAGCATAGTAATTAGGGAGTATTTTTTGGGATACAAAGACTGTGGACCAGGTACTATAGGTATGTTCAGACTCTCTTTAAACTTGTCTCCTGAAGCAATGCCCTATATTGAGCATAATCATTGAGCATGGTCATTTTTCACTGCAGGTGCCATGTCTTTTCCACACCAAAGTCTCTCTCTTTCTCAAATTACAAAGCTAGAAGGTATGGACTAGTTTTAGTAGCCATGCTAAATGTGTGCATAACTGTAACTAAAAGGAAAGGATTCTGCATAAATGTTGATATTAACTTTGCATGCAAAGGGTTGCATCTTAGTAATGTTTACATACAGCTTTGGCCCCAAGTCCGATAAGCTGTGTGTGTGCAGCTGTGGAGGCTCACACAGCCTCCCTTGAGGAATTGAAGACAAGGACTGAAGCCTCCTCTGTCAGGTGATCCCTTGTGGGTTCATATCACCTGCTAATTGGTATATATAAGTAGCAGTAAACCCACCCTTTGGGACTTTATCCAGAAATGGCTCGCTGGATAGCGCTCACTTTGGCATTCTCAGGCCTCCTGGCTGCTGTCCATGCAGTACAGGTAAGACATTGATAAAGATTTTTTTTTTTGTTACAGATTCATAAAGAGCAATTTATCATAGTTGGGAGGCACATGTCAATTTTCCTCAATTTCTATCAAGATTCCCATTTACCATTGTTCTAGAATACCAAAAACATTTGTCTTCCAAAAGCCCAGTAAGGCTAATGATACACATGGGATGGTGGTTGGAAAACGTGGCTACTATATGTAGGGTTGCCACATCATCCCTTTAATCCAGTACACATATGAATTACACAGGTTCTGAGGCTAATTTAATGCAGATAAGGCACCAAGTGAGTTTAATTACCACCTTAATCAGCCACACAGAACCTGTGTAATTCATATGTGTCCTGGATTAAAGGGATGATGTGGCAAGCTTAACTATATGTTAATTCTGTAAAATGACCATGGTAGAAATGAGTATACAGAACCAGTAACCATTGTAGTTGTAGGAGTTTGGCTTATTCAAACAACAATGTGTGTGCAAAAGTTATTATAGAGGGTGAATACTGGAGAAAAGGTAGATTGTGCAAGCTGGATCATACGATCATAGCGGTATTTGGATAGCAAGCAGAAACGTCTACTGACATCGCTGGATTGTACATTAATGTGTTCAGCAAGATTATGTGAGGATATTGTAAGAGATTAATGATAATATTCTAGCAGTTTATGTGTCTGAATGACAATAAAACCGACAGACTCACTTTTTAGGATATGGACATTATGCAAGGTGAAAAGTTAAAAAGTTAACAAAAGATCATTTGTGCTTTTGTGTTGGTACCCTAAAGATGCAGACCTATCATTCACGGTGTGTTGTGGCAGCATGCGCATTACAGTAATCCACCATACATGTGTTCCAATGAACATGTTTTGCAGCACGCCACAATGCCCCACTGCACGTTGTAGTGTGCTGTGTTATAAACAATGGTGCATGTGGGGTTTTTTTAATTAATTTTGGTGCATTGCAGTGGCGGCTGGTGCTCCATTTTTGGGGGTCACTCAAACCCCCCGTTCGGTTGGTCGATCAGTCAAACCCTCCCATCGCTCGCTCATCAGCCCCGCACTTACCCCATCTAGATCGCGGGCAGCGCTTCCTCTTCCTTGGCTTCACGGCGGCTTCATCCAGCGTCTCCTCCTCCTTGGCAGCCAAAACAATCGTTTCTCCGCACGGCCAATAGGGTCTTAAGACCCGCTTCCTGATTGGCGGGGAGGAGAATCAGGAAGACAATAGTGAATATTAATTTGCCATTTTCACACACCCTTTTTTGAAGCCAATTAGAGCCTCAGGCTCTAATCATGTACTTAAAAAAAAACCCCATTGAAATCCATGTGTCTGGCTCCCTGCATGTAGGTTAGGGGCGGGGTGCCCCTGCGGCCATTATGGACAAACCGCCACTGGTGCATTAGACAATAAATGATAACACGCATGTGTTGCACATATGCTGAAAGTATGGTCAATAATTCCAATGTGCAAAGGGAGCGGGCCGGGTGACCAAATACTTATTTTCCACCATAATTTGCAAATAAATTCTTTAAAAATCAGACAATGTGATTTTCTGGATTTTTTTTTCTCATTCTGTCTCTCATAGTTGAAATGTGCCTATGATGGAAATTACAGGCCTCTCTCATCTTTTTAAGTGGGAGAACTTGCACAATTAGCGGCTGACTAAATACTTTTTTGCTCCACTGTATGCTGACAGTATGGTCAATAATTCCAATGTGCAAAGGGAGCGGGCCAGGTGAAACCAAAAGGGTTTTTATTGAAAAGTTTCTGCAATGACATAAAGCATGGCCTTAGTCTGATAGCCAGGATAGCAACTGCTATTCTGTTCATACATAACAATACACATCTATATCTATAATGATGACATTCTCATATAGAGGAATAACGTCCTCATAGAAAATAATAAACAATTGTACATGTGCTGATATGTTATTTAATCACCCAGTGGTGACAGCAGCCCTTACTGATCGCAGGGATGTAAATTAAATAAATTTCACCCCGTTTATGGCCCTAAATATGCTCCCTCTTAACTGCAATGACATAAAGCATGGCCTTAGTCTGGTAGCCAGGATAGCAACTGCTATTCTGTTCCCACCAGAAACTAAGGTCTGTCTTTTTGGTTCCCCCTGCTATATTAGTAGTGTTAACATAAAATGTGCTCTCTGTCATTCAGTCTTTTAACTCTATGCTGTCATCTACTGGTGATTTCATAGAAATACCATGACTTTTACTTTCGCTATTAACAGAACTATAGGAAATGTGATACCTTTTAGTTTGTTATGGAGTACCTGATTTTGACACCCCTTACACTCTCCCCCACAAAATTTTATGTTGTTCCCAACATACGCAGATTTTAGTATAAGAACCATTCCTTTCCCCATCTCACAATAACCATAGGGAGCCAAGGTTAAGTAGTAATCCAATTACTGGGAGAACCATCCTCCCTGCAACATCTACTCCCAGTTATGTAACAGCTTCCCACTAGGTCCAGAGCGCTCATATACCTGGTGAGATATTGTTGCATATAGCCAACTCATTAGTAAACCTCTACAACACAGGTTTGTGTAGGTTATTGAGAAGATAAGGTTTGATGGGGAAACTAGGGGACACCTTATTAATCCTGTCCTTTTTCCAATGAGGTGGAATACCCATGGTACGTTACCAATACAGTACAGCGTAACCACTTAATACTCTCTATCGTTTGGCTGTCGGCCGACTTTACCTTAACAACTTAGTCCCCTCACTTGAAGCTATTTTTGCTTGACCTGGAATCTCTGCAGCAAGAGTGCAAGACATTTCCCTTTGTTAACTACAGAAAATAACACCTAACATCTTCAACATAAATAAACAACTCTAACATAGTAACCATTATTAGACATAGCATAATAGACGTAGCATAATAGACATGACTACTTTTACCACTTTTTAGAGTCCTCAATAAAACATTCTGGACTTAAATACCAGCTAGGACAAGTAGGAGTACAGTCTATGACTTGTACAGCTGCACTTCTGGCAACACTACTAAGTTGTCCAAAGTGTCATAAGTCAGAACCTTTGGTTGTCTCCTGTTCCTGCTGGGCTGGATCCTGCGTAGAGGAAGGGCATCTGAAGTGTCCTCAAGCTCGCCTTCATCACCGTCAACTGTCTCTGTTAGCTTTCCTGGTGAAGGATCTTCTTCTTTTATATCCCCTGGTGAACATGCAGTTTGTTCAGGTTGATCCACTGGCTCGTCTTCTGTAATTTCCTCTGTACTTTCCTCTGTAATTTCCTCTGTAACTTCCTCACTCTTTTCCAGCTGACAAGGGTAGAAATCTGCTGCTTCTGGATTCAACTCTGTGTCTTCCCTTGTGTGGTCTCTCTGAGTTACAGGAATGAAATATCTCCATTGCTGTTGCTCATGGTCAGATTCATTGTATGACACTTCCTCAGATATCTGTGTAGATGGTTGAGTAGTCTTTGGAACTTTGCCTTGTTTTCTGGCACTGGGTCTGTCAGGTATCTTCTGACCTTGGTCAATGGGTAGGTAATAGCATGGCAATAACAATGTTAGAAGACTGTGCTAAGGGTTAAGTCAGATGGGTGTGGTTTCCTCTAATTCCGGGATGAGCAGCTCTATTTAAACTTCCTGCTTCCTGTAGCAAGTTGCTGTCTGATCTACAGCGTATAGTGTGTGTGTCTGAGCAACCTGTATCCTGATTTCCTGTTCCTGTGACCCGGCTAACCTGACCCTGCTGATTTCCTGCCTGCACCGACCTCTGGATTACCTACGACTACTCTCCTGCCTGATCCTCCTGCACTTCTGCCTGTCTGCCTGTTAACGACCCAGCTCGAACCGACCATCCTTCTGCTTGCTCCCTTGTACCGCACCGCCAGCCTGTTAACGAACTTTGCTTGGATTTGACCCTTCTTCTGCCTGACCCCTTTGTACCTCACAGTCCGCCAGTTAACGACCCAGCCTGTACGACCCCTCTCTCCGTGCACGAGTGCACCAACGGACTTCTATCTACACCAGTGACCCAGTCCGACCCTCGTGCCATCCTGCACTCCCGAGCCTCCTGTCTGCTCTACCAGGGGTTCCCGAGTCAGGGTCGTAAGGGAGGTTGCCCACTGCATAAGTCAGACTCATCCACCAGGTACGTGACAAACAAATTGAATCCTTGTTCGGCCTTTTCCAACTTCTGGCTTGACTTCGTACACTGGACTATCTTCACATTTTTTCCTAATGACATCTACGGCATCTTCCCTGAACAATCTCAGTTTTCCTGGTCCTCCTCTTTCAGTAAGATTTCTTACAAGAACTCTGCTGCCAGATGAAAGTTTAACTACATGAGTCTCCTAGTCACAGTGTTCCTTTCCTCTTTGTGCAGCTTGAGTAGCTACCTTTGAAGCAACATGATAGGCCTCAGTCATCCTCTCTGTCCACGTTTTCACATACTCGGAGTGAGTCTTGTATTTTTCCGTTACTGGAGAGTCAAACATACTATCTATGGTTAATCTTGGAGACCTTCGGAACAGTAGAAAGAATGGAGAATACCCCGTAGCTTCACTTGTGGTGCAATTGTATGCATGTACTACCTGTGCAAGTGAACTTTTGTAGTCTTTCTTGGAATCTGGCGACAGGGTCCGAAGCATAGACAACAGGGTACGATTAAATCTTTCACATTGTCTATTGCCTTCTGGATGATATGGAGTGGTGTGAGAGTTCTGGATGTGACAGGGTTTCCCTAATGCCAAGAACAATTGATTTTCAAATAGACATGTGCACAGTTAAAAAAATTGTTTAGTATAGTTTCGTTTGGATTTGTTATTTACATAAGTTTGTTTAGTTAGATTTGTTTAATTTGTTTAGTTCAGTTTCAGAATTTGTTTTGTTTATTCATTTTCAAATCGATTAGCAAGGTTTGCGAATTAATTTCGAATTGTTTTCAAATTCAAATCATTTTCAAATTGTTTTCGAATCGTTTTCCCATTTCCAAGGAGAATGGGGTGGAGTGGAAAGTGGAGGAATAGAATGGAAAAAGAATCTAATAGAGGGGAATATAACAGAAAACGAAAGAATATAATGTGGTGGAGTGGAACAGAGCTGTTTTACTCTGTTGTATTCTATTCTTTTGTTTTCTGTTCTATTCTTTTCTAGTCTATTGTTTATTTTTCTGTTCCATTCCTTTGTTTTCTATTCTATATTGTTCTCTTTGGAAATTGGAAAACTATTCAAATTCGAGAACTTTTCAAATTCGAATTTGAAAACTATTGGAATTTGAAAACTTTTCAAATTCGATTTTCAAAACTATTTGAATTCAAAAAATATTCGAAAATGATTCTAAGATATTTCAAATTCGTATTGTGTCCGAATTTTTTCGTTATTTTGGATTTGTTTAAATTCGGTACTATTGTAATTCAGAACTTCGGATGTATCCGTATTTCTGAAAATCCAACCGAATTTTCATTCGGAACGAAACTGACCGCACATGTCTATTTTCAAATTCTTTACCCATGTCGTGGTGAATTCTGATAGGAAATCCAAACTTCAAGACAAAGTCACTGAATATCTTGTTGGCAACAGTCTTTGCTGACTTGTTTTTGGTTGCGTAGGCCTGAGCAAACCTGGTGAAATGGTCGATTACCACTAATAGGTGCCCAGGGGCTATGAGGACATGTGCGCTGTAGGTGCCTGGGGGCTGTGAGTATTAGAGGCAGACAGCTAGCGGTTAATTAATTGGACAGAGTATCCCCATTAAATCCCCATTAAATTAGTGGGTACGATGCCCGGCAGGTGTGGAGACGTGAAACAGTGTACATCTTGTCGTATGTATGCGTTCCTTGATCATGCGATCGAGGGTGAATACTGCTGTACAAAATGTAAGCATGTTGTTTCCCTGGAAGCCCAGGTTCTGAATATAGGGAAGCAGCTGTCAACACTGGGAAGACTCTCCATACTAAAGGAGAGTTGGGACCGTACCCGGCAGGTTCCGGCAGGGGCCAGCACAGAGGCGGGTGGAGAAAAAGAGGAGGTGCAAGAACCAGTACAGAGTAGTTGGGTGATAGCTAGGAAGGGTAGTAGGGAAAGAGTCAGGGAGGCTGATCCTGGGCTGGAACATCCCAATAAGTATGCCCCATTGTGTGATATTGTGGAAACCAGTCAAGGACCAGCATCGTTGGTGTAGAGTGGTGCCCCTAGCTGCCAGGGGAGTAACTCCTCCATGAGGGCGGGGATGGAGTCAGGGGAAAGGAAAGACAGATTGTGGTGGTAGGGGACTCAATCCTTAGAAACACAGAAAGGGCAATCTGTCTTTAGATTTACCAAAACCATATAATATGAGGTCAAACCTTAAGAGTTTGAATTTGTATGCAATCAGGCAGGCCTTTTCATTACGTGGTTTTGGTAATCTGAAGACAAAAGTCTACAGAAAATTGTATAGTGTGTATGGGGCTTTAGTCACTCAAATAGGAAACATAAGGGGGATACAAAGACACTGAATTTTAAGAGAGCCAACTTCCATAAACTACTCTTGGTGGCAGATGTTAGTTGGGATAAAATTCTAGGAACAATGAACACGGAGGAAAAATGGGAGTGCTTCAAGAACATACTAAACAAAGGTATTAGCCAGTGTATCCCAATGAGAAATACATTTAAAAGAGCTAATAAAAAACAGGGTGACCATTTTACTCCCACACACTCGCTTATTTAACGGGTTCATGGGTAAAGATGAAATACCAAGGGATATGCATTTGATGCTGATACCTATGCCAGAGGACGTTTTGTGGAAGTTATAGGCCTATAGCTTTACTAAATTCAGATTTAAAAATCTTTCGGGGACTGTTCCTCAGAGCAATCAGATACTTGTATACATCTCCATCTGCCTCCATCAAAACGCCCTTTGCGGCATCATCCCTTTTCGCTATTTCAAATGGGACAAGGAAGGGATGCCCGCTTTCTCCGCTTCTTTTTGCCCTGTGTGCTGAGCCCCTGGCTGCCCAGATTCAACAAAATCCCAATATTAGCGGGGCCCTAGTGAGAGGACAGGAATTTAAAATGTCCCTCTTCGCAGACGAGGTACTCCCCAATACGAGTCCCCATATAATGCAAACTTTCCACCCCCTATTCTCCTCCATCAGATCCCTTATGGCTAAATGGAGGCATTATCCAATCTCTTGGCTAGGACATATGGCCACCATTAAAATGATGATCCTGCCCAAGATATTATACTGCTTCCAGACCCTACCAGTGCCTATCCCCTCCATGCAGCTTAGAAAAATCCAGACAGACCTCCTAAACTTTGCTTGGAATTACAAACAACACCGAATAGCCTGCTCCACACTTTACGCCTCTCGGAGTGAAGGGGGTTTGGCCTTCCCAAACCTTCTCCGCTACTATCACGCAGCCCAGTTGAGAGCCATTGCCTCTTGGGACACCTTACCGACGCATAACCGCTGGACCCAAATTGACAAGCTTTGGCTGGCTCCCATAGACCCGAATAATCTACATTGGAACACAACTGCAGATGTCCCCTCCACCTCCCTATTACATACAATGAATCTATTGCGCAATATATGGAAGCAACTTAACCATACTCATTCCCTCCAAACTGAGGCCTCCTTATTGACAGCCTTTCTTTATAACCCTAAACTACCGGCCAGTCTAACTCATCAGATGGTATCTCCTTGGCAGCAGAGGGACCTCTTCCACTATGGCCACCTAGTGAACCCAGTGACAAGAGCATTGCACATCATAAGATCATCACATCACAAGATCATCTTTTGATGAACTTCAGGACAAAATGTGCCTTCTTTGGTTATCTCCAGATTTGGCTCTATGCCCTTACCATTGCGTCTAACCTCAAATTCTCCAAGCCCTCCCCATTTGAATGTCTAGCTCTCTCCGGCCCCTCACAGAAGGGACTAATTTCAGATATATAAAATCCTAAATTCTCACGATATATATTTTATGGGGGAACACAGCTACATGATTAAATGGGTGGAAAACCTTGGAGAGGCAACGTCATCAGAACAATGGAAAATTATATGGTCCAATGCAGCCAAGAGCTCTATATGATCTGTAAGTTTACCCCTCCCGAACCTCTTAAACTCCAATCTGCGTTACCATTCCCGTATCTCGGTTTAGACCTCTATTGGTTTCTTCCGTGTAAAACAGGACTTCAAGTAGTTTTCTACTAGAACACTACACTACTAGAATACTACACGTTACGAGAACAGTGACCCAAGTGATCCACCGGTATCACCTTCTCCAGGGAGACGACGGTTCCTCTATGGTAGACTACTCAATCTGACCGGCCATCAAATCCCAATATTTCTTTCCGACAGTTATTCCTCCGGAGTCAAACCTCCCTTACTCATACCAATTCAACGAAGGTATATAACGCGTTATCTAAGTAAC
>BLSH010420698.1:424536-436253 GCA_018402905.1 Glandirana rugosa
GTTTTTTTACTTGATTTTAATTTATTTTCCCTATCCCAATTTATTTGTAGGGCACTTGCCCTAGTTTGAAGATGATTTTAGAACAGTTATATGGCTTCTACCGTTAATTAATACTTTTCAGACACAGTTTGAAGATGATCCACATTCACCTCCATTTTTGCTTTTTTTATGTTTTTATTTTTTTAAAAATATTTACAGTTATTTCCCTGTCCCCATTTTTTTGTAGGGCACTTGCCCTACCCTTACCCCCATTTTACTTCCTTTTGCAGCCCTCTAGGGCTTTCCAGGACTTTGTTACAGCCATTTTTGTGCATAAAAGTTCGGGTCCCCATTGATTTCAATGGGGTTCGTTGTCCGTGCGATCGTTCGGGTTCCGTCCGGACCCGGACCCGGACTTTGTCCCGAAGTTCGGACGGACCAGCAGAACCCGAACTTCCAGAGGTTCGCTCAACTCTACTTACAAATTTTCTGTAAAGGTTAACTAACACTTTAGCCTGAGTAGCTTTATTAAATAAATCCCATAGAAATGATGATTTCTAATAATTTGTTGCCTATGGATCCAGACTTTTGGAAAGCCATGCATATCTATTTTTTTCCTTCAGCTTGGAGTCGTCTACACAGAAGGAGGATTTGTGGAAGGAAATAATAAGAAAATTGGAGTTCTGAATCCAAGTTACATTGACAGTTTCAAAGGGATTCCCTTTGCTGCTCCTCCGGGAATCCTTCAAAAAGCTGAGAAACATCCAGGATGGTCCGGTATGTCTCTTTGAATTTGTATAAACTCATTGCACTTATATATTATTTTTCAGCACATCAGAGAAATGTCTTTGAGCATTTCAAGTCCAGGGTATAGGTTTGCGCAGCCTACCGCATGAGGGTGTGCACCCCAAAGCTCAAACACACATGCTTGTGTGCATATACAGCATCTCACAAAGGTGAGTACACCCCTCACATTTTTGTAAATATTTTATTCTATCTTCTCATGTGACAACACTGAAGAAATGACACTTTGCTACAATGTAAAGTAGTGAGTGTACAGCTTGTATAACAGTGTGAATTTGCTGTCCCCTCAAAATAACTCAACACACAGCCATTAATGTCTAAACTGCTGGCAACAAAAGTGAGTACACCCCTAAGTGAAAATGTCCAAATTGGGCCCAAAGTGTCAATATATTGTGTGGCCACCATTATTTTCCAGCACTGCCTTAACCCTCTTGGGCATGGAGTTGACCAGAGCTTCACAGGTTGCCACTGGAGTTCTCTTCCACTCCACCATGATGATATCACAGAGCTGGTGGATGTTAGAGACCTTGCGCTCCTCTGCCTTCCATTTGAAGATGCTCCACAGATGCGCAATAGGGTTTAGGTCTGGAGACATACTTGGCCAGTCCATCATCTTTACCCTCAGCTTCTTTAGCAAGGCAGTGGTTGCCTTGGAGGTGTGTTTGGGGTTTTTACCATGTTGGACTACTGACCTCTGGCCCAGTCTCCGAAGGGAGGGGATCATGATCTGCTTCAGTATGTCAAAGTACATGTTGGCATTCATGGTTCCCTCAATGAACTGTAGCTCCCCAGTGCCAGGGGGAGTATATCCCATCAGACCACAGGACATGGTTCCAGTAATTCATGTCCTTAGTCTGCTTGTCTTCAGCAAACTGTTTGCGGGCTTTCTTGTCCATCATCTTTAGAAGAGACTTCCTTCTGGGATGACAGCCATGAAGACCAATTTGATGCAGTGTGCGGCGTATGGTCTGAGCACTGACAGGCTGACCCCCCACCCCTTCAACCTCTGCAGTAATTCTGGCAGCACTCGTATGTCTATTTCCTAAAGACAACCTCTAAATATGAAGCTGAGCATTTGCACTCAATTTCTTTGGTCGACCATGGCGAGGCCTGCCCTGAGTGGAACCTGTCCTGTTAAACCACTGTATGGTCTTGGCCACCATGCTGCAGCTACGTTTTAGGGTCTTGGCAATCTTCTTATAGCCTAGGCCATCTTTATGTAGAGCAACAATTCTTTTTCTCAGATCCTCAGAGAGTTCTTTGCCAAGATGTGCCATGTTGAACTTCCAGTGACCAGTATGAGAGAGTGAGAGCGATAACACCAAATTTAACACACTTGCTCCCCATTCACACCTGAGACCTTGTAACACTAAGGAGTCACATGGCACCAGGGAGGGAAAATGGCTAATTGGTCTCAATTTAGACATTTTCACTTAGGGGTGTACTAACTTTTGTTGCCAGAGGTTTAGACATTAATGGCTGACCAGTATGAGAGAGTGAGAGCAATAACACCATATTTAACACAAAAAAAAACATATTAAACAGGGCTACCCTTGGGCACATACCCTGAGTGTCAAGGGATTATATAAAGTAATATACACCATCAGTACAATTCAAAGATAAAACAAGATATTCTTAAAAACAATTAATTACCCAAGGGTAGGGAAAGCCATAGGTGATTTAAAAAAGTAATTGGCTGACACTGACAATGCATGCAAGGCTTGCCTTCTCAGAATGGACTGGGGATCCAAGAATTGAAATAGAAGAGGGGAAGGAAAGAGAGGCGTGGTGTAGCACAATTTATTAAAAAATATAAAATATGAACAACAATTGAACTCACGTTGTTTAGGGGAGACAGACTCAGATCTGGAATAAATGTGCAGGGACACATTGAGTGTCCTTAGAGTGCAGTGATACGTGATCCAAGGAGGAGCTGATTCCTTGCCAGCCCAGTCCAGCTGAAGCGTGTGGGCTCACTAGGTGGAGCGTGGATGTAGCGACCGCGGTTGTGGAGATGGAACCGGGATGAAAGTCCGGGTGGAGAGGTAGTCTTCTGCCATTGAGTCCATCATAAATAAAGGTTACCTGAACTGACAGGCTGATGAGGAAGGGAGTGTTTGCCTTCGAAACAAGTCCCTATTGGCTATTGCACCCACTGGGCTGACAGTGCACACTCGACGGCAGAAAACTACTTCTCCACCCGGACTTTCATCTCAGTTCCATCTCCATAATGGCAGTCCCTACACATCCTGGCATCCGCGCTCCACCTAGTGATCCCACACGCTTCAGCTGGACTAGGCTGGCAAGTAATCAGATCCTTATTGGCTCTCAGACCACTGCACTTTGAGACTGTCCCTGCACATGTATTCCTGATCTGAGTCTGTCTCCCCTAAAGGATGCGAGTGCAATTGTTGTTCATATTTTATATGTTTTAATAAATTGTGCTACACCATGCCCGCCTGGTGCCTCTCTTTCCTTCACCAAATTTAACACACCTGCTCCCCATTCACACCTGAGACCTTGTAACACTAACGAGTCACATGACACCGGGGAGGGAAAATGGCTAATTGGGCCTAATTTGGACATGTTCACTTAGGGGTGTACCAACTTTTGTTGCCAGTGGTTTAGACATTAATGGCTGTGTGTTGAGTTATTTAGGGGGACAGCAAATTTACACTGTTATACAAGCTGTACACTCATTACTTTACATTGTAGCAAAGTGTCATTTCTTCAGTGTTGTCACATGAAAAGATATAATAAAATATTTACAAAAATGTGAAGGGTGTACTCATTTTTGTCAGATACTGTATATAAAGGGCAGTAGGGCAATGGGCAGTGTCGGTAGGGCAGAGATTGGTGTCAGTAGTTTATTTGTCATTTTTTTTATTATTACTTTTTTAATTATTCTACAATTTTGTTTTGAATAATCTTTTATTGTTTTTTTTAGGAACCCCATTGGGGGGGCTTTGGTGAAATATCCAAACAGACCCCTGATATCTCACTTTTGAGACAGAGAAAGGAACTGAGGACAGAGATTCCCCAGTCTCTTTCTCTGCAGCAATGTAGCAGGGGAATCTGCATTGCATAGAGTGATTAGGGTGTGCCTAGGCACACTTGGCATGCCTATGGTCCAGGGTAATTTGTTGAAAGTGGGAAGTGTCTTAGAACAAATCTTTCCATCTCAGGCTACACATCACCATATATAGGATACACTCAGAGGGCTTATTCTTTACAGCAGTTGTTCAGAACTGGTGCAGACTGCACAGTCTGACATGCAAATAACTACAATAGAAAAATGTACATTTTTTTTAAATGCTATAATGAAAATAAGACACAGTATGCTGGTAAAATACTACGTCAAATTAAAGTTCAATTCTAGCCTTAAGCTAGCCATACACTTAGATTTCTTTTGTTCAGCCCATGGGCAGAGCAAGCGAAAAACCAGTGGATTCCCACATCCATACTAAACAGTACAGATGGAGGAATCTCCCCTTCTGGCTATTGTATTCAAGCAGCCACAGCACCTGCAGCTGCCTTAATATCCGAACAATGACTGGAGCAGATAGAATGCAATTACTGTTTAGCTGACGATTTTCCATCTGGCTCAACTGATTTTTATACCCACGTTTGTTAAGCTAGGTGGTGCCGAGCAGGCCACTCAGGGTCCCAATAATGGTTGATTCAGCAGGAATCATCCAACGTTTGAGCCATGTATGGCTAGTCTAAAGTGATTGTAAAGCTTTTTTTTTCTCAAAATGTATCAAACTATAGTATACCTAGCTGCTCTGTGCAATGGATGTGACTGATGGCAGTAGGAGCCAATGGCTTCCGCTCCTGCCGTGTCTCTTGTGAAAAGAGAGAGAGGAGAAGAGCTGCTGCAGCTCAGCACTTCATTGAGATTGGGCTCAGGTAAGTGTATGGGAAAGGCAACTTTTGAAAGGATTTCAGAGAATGCATTAAGGTAAAAAAAACTTTTAGCCTTTATAACCACTTTAAGGGTTTGAATGCTTAGTTTCCCCTCACTTCCTGTTCTAATTATGGTGATTATTAGTAAGTTAGTAAGATCTCTCTAATGGACAGACAGACAGCAATTCTAAAACATTTTTGCTTTGATAGACCGGGTAAGGGTTTAGCTGTCCATACACTGGGTGAATTTTGGCTAGTTTCTGATGAATCGGCCAGTTAGTTCTGTGGTGGCCCTTTCAGCGTCTTCCCATCAACATCTTTTGATTAAAATATACAAGGTACAGAGTGGAAATTTGTTTTCCGAACAGTGACTGCATCCAGTGACTTTGCATATTATTTTATATATACTGTGATTCTGTACTTGCCAAATATGCTACAGAAATCTCCCTCCACTGAGTCTGGCTGTAATCATTTTAAATGTGGGCAGCTGAAGCTGCTGCCTGTTCACTTCCTGGATTTACACAGAGGCACACCTCCAGCTCTGCAGCTCTCATTGGCCCTCTTATGACTCATCCCCCCTCCCTTCCTGGCAAAGTCTCACGAGAGTGAGAGAGAGAGAGTTGTGCATGATGTCATACGCCTAGGCTAATGACCAGACAAGAAATAGGAAGCGAGCTGTATAAAGTATTTACTGGCAGAAAAAAAATGTTTTACTATCCAAAGTTAAAACAACAAGGGCAGAGGATTTAATAGATGGGAAGATGAAAACTTTAAGCCCTTCCCGCCCATGCTATAGCCGATACACGGCTACAGCGAGGGCCTTAATTGCTGGTGAATGCATCCCTGCGGGTCGCGTGTGGCACGCTCTGTGATCACCCAGTCTATGAGACTCGGCTGATCACAGATTGGAGTAAGGGGTCGATCCCGACCCCTTACCCCGTGATCAGCTGTCAGCGTAAGGGGAAAAAAAAGCCGATCACTGGCTTCTGTCAGAAGGACATCAGTCCCTCACACAGAGAGCCGCAGCTGCTCACCTGTGCCCACCAGTGCCACCTGCCATTGCCACCTACCAGTGCCCACAGTGCCACCTACCAGTACCCACAGTGCCACCTATCAGTGCCCACCAGTGTTGCCAATCAATGCCCATCAGTGCCACCGACCAATGTTGCCTATCAGTGTCACCTACCAGTGCCACCTATCAGTGCCACCTTATCAGTGCCTATCAATGTAGCCTATCAGTGCCCATCAGTGGAGCCTATCAGTGCACATCAGTGCAGCCTATCAGTGCCCAGCAGTGCAGCCTCATCAGCGCACATCAATGAAAGAGAAAAATTACCTGCTTTCAAAATTTATAAAACAGGTTTTTTTTTTCAAAACTCTCTATCTTTTTTCTTTTTTTTTAGCAAAAAAATAAATAAAAACCCAGTGGTGATTTAATACTTCCAAAAGAAAGCTCTATTTGTGGGAAAAGAATGATAAAAATGTCATATGGGTCCAGTGTTGCATGACTGCACAATTACCATTCAAAGTGCAACAATGCTGAAAGCTGAAAATTGGTCTGGGCAGGAAGGGGGTTTAAGTACCCGGTAAGCAAGTGGTTAAGCTTGATTTGAAATGCAGTAAAGATGTAGTAGGCTTTAAATAAAAAAATTAAGGACTTTTGTTAGCAGCTTTTATATATGAAGCTTAGATTTTGAGTTTAATTGCTTTCCATTTTCACAACAGGAACTCTGAAAGCCACAGACTTCAAGCCACGCTGTCTGCAAGCCACATTGAGCCAAACTGATACCCAGGGAGACCTTGACTGCCTCTACCTTAATATCTGGGTCCCTCACTCTGGCAAATCAGGTGAGCAGGTAGGACGGGTTATATGTATCTAAAAGGGCTGCAACTAGACAGGAGAATAGAACTATTGGTGTTTTCAAGTGTCTCTTACTTGCAGGCCTTTCTTTACATAAAATTGTGTTGTTCTATAACCTCATTGTCACCAACCTGAAATCCCTATGGAACCAAATACATTAGAATGGGAATTTCCTAGTCAGGCTGTTGATATGCCAGGTAAACTTCATTATTTCTCTAAAGCAGGGGTGTCAAACTGTATTTCATCACAGGCTGCATTCTGGTGTATCTGTAAGACTATATAAATATATCTACTCTTTATCATATTAAATAATTGCCTCTGCATTCGTTTATTACTGGTTTTAGTAATAACTAAGACTTAAGCTGTGAAAGGCAGTTGCAGAGCGGCACAGAGCCCACTCACACTCCTACATAGCACCCAACTGTCCCTGATTTCAAGGGACTGTCCCTGATTTGAAACAATGTCCCTCTGCCCCTCTCATTTGTCCCTCATTTTGGTCTGATCTATATAGCTGTATATAAAATGCACTTTTTATCTTTCAAAAAGTGTTTCCCAGTGCTAAACCTTTCATCCAATTTCTAAATTGCTGCATTTGTACACTTCAAAAGCCAGTATAAAGGAATAGTGGTGGTAAAAAAAAGCACTTGTAGATTTAACCAATCCCTTTTTTGTATAATTCTCTTTTAAGGGGGCATGGCAGGGTGTGTGTCCTATGCCAACATTCTTTTGCTAATAGGTGTCCCTCGCTTCTATCTCAAAAAGTTGGGAGGTATGCTCCTGTAGTAGATGATGCAAATCTGAAAAGGAGGGTCGCACACCGCTGGTATCATACACAAGAAACTTAATTTCTTGGTTCCTGGTTCCATGGTTCTGCCATGGTGTTCTGTCTGAGCAATCTCCAAAAAAGTTCCTCTTTGCTGACGACTACTGAAACGGGGGGCAGAGACAAGCCTGTTCCTGGCTACATGGAGAAACTGTTCTGTCCTCCTCTCTGCTGCCAACTGCTGAGACAAAGTGAGGGTGGAGAAAAAGGGGGCGCTGCAGCTTCAGGAGAGGTATGAGGGCCACATGAAATGTCCTGGAGGGCCGGATTTGGCCCGTGGCCCTTGTGTTTGACAGATGTGCTCTAAAGGATATGTATTCTTTATAACACCTTAGCTTATTTAATACATACAGTTAAAGTTGATATATGGCCTCCTATTAAAAAACAAAAATAAAAGTACTGCAGCACTAAGGTCCTATTCACACTTGCAAATGGGGCTGTTGGCGATTACATTCGGGAAGCCCAGCAGCGGTTCTTAGCAATCAAGTGTGAATAGGGCCTTAAAGTGTACTCTCCTCCTGTAATAAAAATAAAACCATGCCAAGCTTTACTTACTTTCTCCACATTCCAGCGCTGTCCCTAATATCCTGTTCATCCAGCATTGGATGTCCTCTTCAGGACCGAACAACACTGCCTGCTTCCTGTGAGCCCAGCCTGTCATTTACACCCCCAGGCCCTTCTCCATTCCGTGTCGTCACATAGGCTGCATTCATAGTACTCCAGGACTAAATGGCGCTCGTATGTCATTATATGAGCACCACTCACTCCTGGAAGACTGGATTTATGTCTGCTTGAAAAAAAATCTATGTACAGTAAATTCTTTTTAAAGATGGGGGGGATCTGGGGGGTGGTTACAGAGACGTACAACTATTGCAGCTTCCTGCGATGGGGTGGGTAGGATGCTGCACTGCCCTTGAATTCAGAGCAGAGTTGCCACTCTCTCTGCCTGCTTCCACTACAGGGGATGTAAAGATATTGCACAGAGTGAAACCCTCCCACAATGAGCCGCAGTGTATGGGATGGGAAGTGTTTGAGACACAAATAAAGAAGAGGGGGGGTTGTTTACTTAATGAGGCTTGAGCATCACTTAGTAACTAGATGTAATACTTGCTTAGATTGACACAAAGGAAACCTTAGGCCTTGTTTAGATGTGCATTTGGGGGGGGTAGCAAAATTGTGTGGTTAAACCGTGTTTTTGCTGCCTGCCAACCACTCCACGTAAGCTGCAATTGGCAGTGGAGGGGGATGTTTACATGCCATGGCTGTAATGCTTCGCGACCGTGTCCAACATTACAAACAAATGGCTACCGCCCCCGCCTACATGTGTATCTCAAAAAATTAGATATCATCAAAAAGTTAACCCCTTTCGGACCGCATCGCGTAGATTCACTGCTGCAGAGTGGCAGCGTAACGCTAATTGCTGTCTATAAACGGCGAGTAGCTCAGGTGCGGCTAGGGGGGTGAACACACACAGCAACTTTTGCGCAAACCAATCAATATACACAAATTGCGATTTTTTTTTTTACCACAAATATGAGGAAGTATATATATCGGCCAAAACTGATGAATAAATTAGTTTTTATATTTTTTGTTGGATATGTATTATAGCAAATAAAGTAAAAAATATTGTTTTCTTTTCAAAATTGACGCTCTTTTTTGTTTATAGTGGTGATCCGAATTGAGGCAGAGGTGATCAAATACCACCAAAAGAAAGCTCTATTTGTGGGAAAAAAAGGACGTCAATTTTGTTTGGGTACAACGTCGCACGACTGTGCAATTGTCAGTTAAAGCGACGCAGTGCCGAATCGCAAAAAGTGCTCTGGTCCTAGACTGGGAAATCCCTCCGGGGCTGAAGTGGTTAATTTATTTCAGTAATTCAATTCAAAAAGTGAAACTCATATATTTTATATAGATGCGTTACACACAGAGTGATTCATATCAAGCATTTCTTTTTTTAATTTCGATCATTATGGCTTACAGCTAGTGAAAACCCAAAATTCAGTATCTCAGAAAATTAGAATATTACATAAGAACAGTAAAAAAAGAATTTTTAATACAGAAATGTTGGCTTACTGAAAAGTATGTCCATGTACAGTATAATATGCACTCAGTACTTGGTCAGGGCTCCTTTTGCATGAATTATTGCATCAATGCAGCGTGACATGGAGGCGATCAGTCTGTGGCACTGCTGAGGTGTTATGGAAGCCCATATGCTTTGATAACGGCCTTCAGCTCATCTGCATTGTTGGGTCTGGTGTCTCTCATCTTCCTCTTGACAATACCCCACAGATTCTCTATGGGGTTTAGGTTAGACGAGTTTGCTGGCCAACCAAGTACAGTGATACCATGATCATTAAACCAGGTATTGGTACTATTGGCAGTGTGGGCAGGTGCCAATCCTGCTGGAAAATGAAATCAGTGTCTCCATAAAGCTGGTCAGCAAAGGGAAGCATGGAGTGATCTAGAATTTCCTGGTAGAGGACTGCGCTAAATTTGGACTTGATAGTGGACCAACACCAGCAGATGACAAGGCTCCCCAAATCATTATGAACTGATGTCCAGAGTCTGGATGATGAGTGGAGAGGCACAGAATCCAAGTTGCATGAGGACCAGTGTGGCGTTTCCACAATGAGTGATGATTTGGGGAGCCATGTCATCTGCTGGTGTTGGTCCACTGGGTTTTATCAAGTCCAAAGTCAGCGCAGCCCTCTACCAGGAAATTCTAGAGCACTTCATGCTTCCCTCTGCTGACCAGCTTTATGGAGATGCTGATTTCATTTTCTAGCAGGACTTGGCATCTACCCACACTGCCAAAAGTACCAATAACTGGTTTAATGATCATGGTATCACTGTGCTTGATTGGCCAGCAAACTTGTCTGACCTAAACCCCATGAAGAAGCTGTAGGGTATTGTCAAGAGGAAGATGAGACACCAGACCCAACAATGCAGACAAGCTGAAGGCCGCTATCAAAGCAACCAGGGCTTCAATAACATCTCAGCAGTGCCACAGGCTGATCGCCTCCATGCCACGCCGTATTGATGCAGTAATTCATGCAAAAGGAGCCCCGGCCAAGTATTGGTATAGTGCATACTATACTGTACATGGACACACTTTTCAGTAAGCCAACATTTCTGTATTAAAAATCCTTTTTTTTATTGGTCTAATGTAATATTCTAATTTTCTGAGATACTGAATTTTGGGTTTTCATTAGCTGTAAGCCATAATCATCAAAATAAAAAAAAGAAATGCTTGAAATATATCACTCTGTGTGTGTAACGCATCTATATAAAATATATGAGTTTCATTTTTTTAATTGAATTACTGAAATAAGTTAACTTTTTGATGGTATTCTAATTTTTTGAGATGCACCTGTATAACTGGTCTTTGCAACAAGAAGCACATGGAAGGACAACGCATGTGAAACAAAACCAAAGAAAATTCCCAGCTCCACCCACTGACCAGCCTGCAAACAACCAAATTATCCTGTCTAACAGTATGCGTTAAAAACAGGGGTTTCGCTTGCCCACATTTGAAAATACATACGTAAGCTGCAGAGCCACTTCATGGCAGCCCAGCATTATCTTCAGTCCTAACTCTATACATTTTTGAGAGCCTCCACAGTGGAAGCACATGCATTATAATGGATAGATAGAGGGCAGGTAAGCCTGGAGGGACCCCACCCCTCCTTAAACAAACAGGGGTGCACTGGACACCCATCATGTAGCACAATGACAGCAAAGTTGTCCAGTGTGTCCACTTACCAGTATTCTAACAGTACAGTTTGTACTGTTGGAATACTGGTGAGTGGACACACTGGACACCTTTGCTTTCATCGTTTGTACTGTTGGAATACTGGTGAGTGGACACACTGGACACCTTTGCTTTCATCGTTTGTACTGTTGGAATACTGGTGAGTGGACACACTGGACACCTTTGCTGTCATTGTGCCCCCCACCTATAAATGGCCTTCGCAACAAGGAGCACATCGAAGGGTGACACATGTCAAACAAAACCAAAGAAAATTCCTAGCTCACCAACCTGCCTATACATTTTTGAGAGCCTCTTTTTTTTTTTTAAATTCTTTTTATTGATTTTCACTTTAGTTACAAAACAGAGCCTATCGGGCATACCCAGGCTCAGGTTAACACATCGCAACAATCTAACACAACCTCTTTTGATACATTTCCCCAGAGAGAGGACTTGCTTCTGGCTTCACGGGATACCTACCGACGACGGATATGGAAGGCTGTTAAGTTCACGGATGACCTCGCTCCTCACAATAATCATATCTCCAACACAATCTAACAACGCTACACAATTGGACTCGGACCCATACGGGCTAT
>BLSH010420698.1:446431-458666 GCA_018402905.1 Glandirana rugosa
TGGCGTGTGACGTAATTTAACTAGACGTACCGACAGCAGGGTCTTCTTCGGAGAAGATTTCTACTACGTGTTCTTTGTTTGTCAAACGACTTCTGTTCGTCTGATTCGTGTACCTAATGACCTTGGTACAGGACACCATACTACTCTGGTTCTATTTGCCCACCACTATGCTTGTCTGTAGGCAAGACACACTTGTCTTTGTACTCCTCACCTGGTTGCCACCACACACACTTGACACCATCTGAACCAAATAAGTTTATCTTGGTCTCATCATACCACAGGACATGGTTCCAGTAATCCATGTGCTTAGTCTGCTTGTCTTCAGCAAACTGTTTGTTTCTTGTGCATCATCTTTAGAAGAGGCTTCTTCTGGGACGACAGCCATGCAGATCAATTTAATGCAGTGTGCGGTGTATGGTCTGAGCGCTGGCAGGCTGACCCCCCCCCCCCCACCTGTTCAACCTCTGCAGAAATGCTGGCAGCACTCATACATCTTTTTCCCAAAGACAACCTCTGGATATGACGCTGAGCACGTGCACTCAACTTCTTTGGTCGACCATGGCGAGGCCTGTTCTGAGTGGAAGCTGTCCTGATAAACACTGTTTTTCAGATCCTCAGAGAGTTCTTTGCCATGAGGTGCCATGTTCAACTTCCAGTGACCAGTATGAGAGAGTGAGAGCGATAACACCAAATTTAACACACCTGCTCCCCATTCACACCTGAGACCTTGTAACACTAACGAGTCACATGACACCAGGGAGAGAAAATGACTAATTGGGCCCAATTTGGACATTTTCATTAGGGGTGTACTCACTTTTGTTGTCAGCGGTTTAGACATTAATGGCTGTGTGTTGAGTTATTTTGAGGCAACAGCAAATTTACACTGTTATACAAGCTGTACACTCACTACTTTGCATTGTAGCAAAGTGTCATTTCTTCAGTGTTGTCACATGTAAAGATATAATAAAATATTTACAAAAATGTGAGGGGAGTACTCACTTTTGTGAGATACTGTATATGTAAAGCGCTGTGAAAATTGAAAGCGCTATACAAGTACCTGAAATAACGAAATAAATTCTATGGCCATGTTTTGTAATCTCAAGACCACTGCAGTCAGTCAAATCTCTCCCTATCTAACAGTATGTCCAGGATTCATTGTCACCCTTGGCTCTACTTAGAGTTCCAAAGTACTTTTCTCCTAGTGTTCTATGAACGGCAAGAGATGTCATGGAATGATCATGTACATGTCATTTAGGAAACTATGGTATGTGGGATCAACATATGGCCATTGCTTGGGTGAAGAGAAACATTGCTGCCTTTGGAGGAAACCCCGATAACATCACCATCTTCGGAGAGTCTGCAGGAGCTGCCAGTGTCTCTCTGCAGGTAAGACAAGCCAAACTATGGCACTGCATATCACGTGACTGTAAAAGTAAAGGTGTAATGGTCTTTAGGTCTTGCTGTTGCTTTCATATACACTGATCAGCCATACATTTATGACCATCCACCTAATATTGAGTAGCCCCCCCCTTTTGGCACCAAAACAGCCCTGACCTGTCGAGGGCCACTAGACCTCTAAACTTCAGCAGTGGTATCTGGCACCAAGCCATCAGTAGCTGCAACCAGAATGTGATATATTACACAATCGGCCTGCACACAAATTTTCTAGCTCTGGCACAACTGTTTGTGCAACAGTAGACTGAGAGTGATGGTTACTGAGGCAATTTAACTGAGCAGTTAAAATAACCATTTATATGCACATGTTGCTGCCAACACATGTTTTATTGAAACAACTTTAGAAAGAGAATATGTCTGTATCACTCACTGCCACTCCCAGGCAGGAATGTAAGTGAGTTTTTTAATTTTTAATTAGAACATTGAGAGAATCTGATTAATAATTCTTAAATATAATTGTGATGAAAAGAAAAATGGTGCAGGAAACCTTTACAGAAATTGTATTACAAAACTGACTATAGCAACAATAAAACAAAAAAAAAATTACTTAAAGTGGATCTTCACCCTCAAGTTTAAATTGCTTCCTCTCCACCCCTCCTTTTTACACAGCGCACACTTTTTTTTTCTTGTTTATTGCCCCCCATGCGGCAAATGACGTGCATTATGCCAGCTGTCCTGCCTGGGATATGTACATCACATATCCCAGGATACATATTCCTTTTGTGAGACAGAAGGAGGGGGCCGGGCATAATGGTGTGTTATTGAGAGAGTCGGCGGGCCTCACAATGACGACACATAAGAAGATGAGGGCGTCGGACCAAGTGGGGCAGAATTCTGAGAGGGTCTGCTGAGCGGATGAATATCTGAAATCGCTTCAACCCGTAAGATAGTTTGCATTCAGCTGAAAAAAAAGGAGGATTGAGATCCACTTTAGGTAAAAATTGGCTGGTCTTTGTTCCATGCCAGAACCTTTTTCGCTTGCCATCTACGTACAAAAGCCACTACCCCTCAGAAAAGAGACTTTCAGTATCTTGGGTAGAATGAATGTCAAATGAGAACTGCAGCAGGCAGGTATACCCGTTTCTTGTTGTCCATGAAGAGGTTGTTGCAGAACTAACTTTACCCAATCAAAAGACCTGAGAGGTGTGGTAGTGGGGACAGTAATATATTATACTTAGCAGACACACCCTTAATGCTACTATCCCAAATACATCCATAGTTCCATTTGACAAGGTTTCACAATCTCACAACCAACATATTATTTACCAGAATAAAATTATGATTTAATAAAGATCAAATGTAATATGGATCCTATGCATTTTTTACTTAGTAGCTCTAATGTGTTTCATTAATCTTTTGGACCTTGTGGTTAAATTGGGTGAACGGTTCTCCCCGAACATTGGTTGTTCGCCAAATTTGCAGGGTGTTCGCACCGCCGAACGCCCTGCAATGCACTGCTCAGTGCATTCTGTACCCTGATTGGGCAAAATATAAGCTAGTTGTTGAGGAGCAGGGCCGGAAAGCCGGCCACAGCCTCCTTAACAACTGATGAATCATCAGCTGTCAATGGGCTTTCCCACGAGTAAAAAAAAGTAAAAGAAAAATGGCGTGGGATCCCCCCCAGTCCATGCCAGACTCTTATACCAGCATGCAGCATCAGACCCCCCCATCCCAAAGCACCCTGTCCCCATGTTGATGGGGGCAAGGGCCTCATCCCCACAACCGTGGCCGGTGGTTGTGGGGGTCTGCAGGCAGGGGGCTTATCGGAATCTGGAAGCCCCTTTAACAAGAGGGCCCTCAAATCCAGCCCCCTCCCCATGTGAATGAGTATGGGATGCATAGTACCCCTACCCATTCACCAAAAAAGTGTCAAAAAGTAGTAAAAATACAGAGACCGTTTTTGACAATTCCTTTATTAAAAAATTAAAAAACAGTATCCTTCGATGTAAATCCACCATCAATCACGCCACCTGCCACACCCAAAAAAAAACAAAACAATGCTCCCCTCCCCCCGTCCATGAAGGCTAGCTGCCTACTGCAGGCTAAGCCGTTTGACAGCTCTTATATAGGTAAGGGCTGACGTCACTGACTGATGCTTGCTCCCCCTTTGGAGCACCCCCCATATCTCTATTTTTAGCTTTTTCAAAGCTGCCATTGGTCTGCTCCAGTGATGTCACAGATCTTCTTTACACTCCCGGAGTGGGCAAATTCTAAATGCTGCAGAGAACTGTGCAGAAAAATGACATGGAGTTGCTCCTTGCAGTATTCTCCTGTGAGTACAGAGCAGGGAGCTTATCACAATCTAACAAAAGATTTCCCAGCATACTTATCGACCAGCCTGCAAAACAACCAACAATTCAGTTGATTTGCAGGCTGGTCGGTAAGTGTGCTGGGAAATCTTTTGTTTGTTTGTTTAAATGTGCATTTCGGTTCCATGTACACCTTGCTGCTAAGGCGACTTAAAGATTGGGGTTTTTTTGTATAGTTGAACTAATTGGGTGCAGGGATGCCTTCGCTGCCATTATGCTCTTGCTGGGTGTCACGTTTGTCCCTGCGCCTTTAAAGATGGGTGGGCTCCCTCCAGGCACACCTTTCCTTAAAGCGGTTGTATGCCCAAGGAAACAAAAGAAAAAAAAACCTGTAAGACAAAGGCATAATGAGCTATTATGCACCGCATACTAGCTCATTATGAAATACTCACCTTACAATGATGATCCATCAGGGCTGCTCGGTCTCCTCTGAGGGAGCTGCCATGTTCCCTCTGGGGATTCTTCTGGGTACACGACTCAGGCGCTTTGAGTGACCTGAGCCGTGAGACGTCACTCCCACACATGCGTGTGGGAGCCCGTCTTTACGGCAAGGTTTTGGGCGAGGTCCGTGACGTCAGCGCCTGCTTTCAGGGGGAATATATTTATTATTATAGGCTTACCAGTAGGTAAAAGTTAATTTTTAGGGGATACAACAGCTTTAATCTATCCATTCCTATATGTGCTTCTACTATAGAGGCTCTGAAAATTTATGACCACAGTATTTACATTGGTCCCTTGGCGTGGGCACTGTAGCTTATGCATGTATTGTGCAAACAAAACGCTCTGTTTTTAATGTAAACTGTTAGATAGGATAATTTAGTTGTTTTGCAGGCTGGTCGGTAAGTGTGCTGGGAAATCTTTTGTTTGTTTGTGATGTGCATTGCCCTTCCATGTGCACCTTGTTGCTAAGGCTAGTTATAGATTGGGGTGGTTGCCACTTTTTTGTGGGCAGTGAGCTTAGCCTTGATTCCCTGGGCTCACAGGAAGTGGGTTGAATGATGCTGGGCGTCATTACCTTAACCCAGAAGAGGACCATAGTGGAGATATGTATAGCATTTTTAACAGCCATTGGGGGAACCAATTGTTTAGTTTTTACCAAGATGGAATTGGGCTTTAAACCCATCTCCAATTTCAGATACAGTTAATTTTTGCAACGTAATATCCACATTATTACCTGTCTTGTGCCATCATGGTTCCATAGACTCTTCAGGTGTCCAGTGGAAAACAATCACATTTTGTTGGTATGCTCTTTTGTTACAGCAGGCACCTCCTATTTCATATTTTGGACCAATAATTAGGCATAGGAGGTGAGAGGAGTGGGCTTGACTTCAGGAACTGGAGTCAGCATAATGTATGCATAACAGAAGGATACCTAGGGAATTCTGGCAGACATTTAAGGTTTTGAAGACATCTCTAAGAAATAATGAGACAGTTGCCCATGCAGGGGTTGCACAATGACCGTAATGTGATTCAACCATTAGTAAAAAGGAGAGACAAACAGAGAGGGCAATCCAAGACCCCTCAGCAACCCCAACAGGGTGATCAAGCTTCCCATAATAGCATGCTCTCCTACGAGGATAGCAAAAAATGTGGGCTCTCGGCTGTAAGTAGAGTTTAGGGATAGAGGAAAGGGATCCAGGAAAGGAGGCAGGAAAGGATGGAAAGGGAAGTTATTAGATGAGAAGGGGGAGGGCATGGAGGGGCAGGGGGGCAGTTCCCTCCTCAGGGCTCAGAACTAGATATGAAAATGAGGTGTTCATAAATAGAAATAAACGGATCCAGGGTTGGAAGTATATACCAAAGCCAAGGTTCCCAAATGTTAGGAAATTTCAGCTGGGAGTCTCTGAGAATGCTTGAAAGCATTGACGGTTTGTGCATAAACATGCATGCTTGTATCCCCTGAACATGTACATTTTTACCCTGTACTGAAATGCACCAGCACCAGCCTATACTAGGAGAAACAATAGCAACAGACTGGGTGCATCCAACCTGAATGATGGATTCTTTCACACAGAATGACTGGTTGGCTGTGTGGAAACCTATTTTGTAAGATGATAATCTTATGTTTGTGGGTATGTGAGTAATATTCATTCATTTTTACTGCTCTGTCCCTTGCTGCTGGTTGTAGACCCTGACTCCTTACAATGTCGGACTCATCAAGCGTGCCATCAGCCAGAGTGGCACAGGTCTGTGCCCATGGGCTATTCAGCGGGACCCTCTTGTCTGGGCTCAACAGGTAAGAAGTGTTGATGAAGTTCAGATGTAGGTTATATCCAACTGGACATATACTGTACAGCAAAGTGTAACAACAATTTTCATTCCTTAGCGTGGCTTGGTACAATACATGAGAGCATAGGGGAATGAGCATATGTTGGAACTGTTAATGAGCACATAGGTTGAATGAATGCAGGTGTATGAAGGGTCCATTTTCTATCCATGTAATGCATTAAAACCTGGGTGGATGTCCCATACAAATGGCCATTCATTCTTTAATCTTAACCGCTAAGTCAGAAATTTACAAATTTGGAACAGCTTTCTTAAAGTAAATCTGTCATTAGAGGTACATGGAGGCTACCATTGCTACATCTGAAAATGCTAGTTGCCTGGTTTTCAGTCTGACCCTGTGGTTTTAATACCTTCATATATATATATATATATTCTATAAATCAAGGTTCTCCAGGAGGAACTTCAGACTACGTGTGGCCTTGAAGCTTTGATCTGTAACTACACTGAGTGGTCACCGACTGAGTGCTGGGCACAATTACCCCTGTGACTTCCACCGATCTAGTGGTTTTACAGCGGTGGGGGGCAAAGCTCACTGATTTTCCTGCTGTGGATTTTGCACTGCCTTTCACAGAAGATATATGGCAGCCTCCAGTGTTGGAACCTTGGATTTTCCATGTGTCAATTTTCCTGACAGGTTCTCTTTAAAACACAAGCCAAAGAACTTTAAAGGAATGCACATACAGTATGATCCATGTATGCCTGCTGTACTTTATGAACTGCATAAAATAAACAAAGTCAGTTCTGCAGCCCTGCTTCTCAAATACTGTTATGAATGTACTGTATATTTAGCAAATTTTAATAATACCTTTTTCAGTTTTCAATGCTTTTATTTTTTTTCCCTAGGTAGCCAGAAACGTTGGCTGTCCTGTAGATGACACTGCTGCCCTGGTCAACTGCTTGAGAATTACAGACCCAAGAGCCCTTACCCTGGCTTACAAACTGGATCTAGGAAACCTTGCCTGTGAGTTTTTATTGCGGGGTATTAAAGTATATTTTAAAAAACATACAGTATCTCACAAAAGTGAGTACACCCCTCACATTTTTATAAATATTTTATTGTATCTTTTCATGTGACAACACTGAAGAAATGACACTTTGCTACAATGTAAAGTAGTGAGTGTACAGCTTATATAACTGTAAATTTACTGACCCCTCAAAATAACTCAACACACAGCCATTAATGTCTAAACCGCTGGCAACAAAAGTGAGTACACGCCTAAGTGAAAATGCCCAAATTGGGCCCAAAGTGTCAATATTTTGTGTGGCCACCATTATTTTCCAGCACTGCCTTAACTCTCTTGGGCGTGGAGTTCACCAGAGCTTCACAGGTTGCCACTGGAGTCCTCCTCCACTCCTCCCCGATGACATCATGGAGCTGGTGAAAGTTAGAGCTTGCACTCCTCAACCTTCCATTTGAGGATGCCTTACAGATGCACAATAGGGTTTAGGTCTGGAGACATGCTTGGCCAGTCCATCACCTTTACCATCAGCTTCTTTAGCAAATTAGTGATCATCTTGGAGGTGTGTTTGGGGTCGTTATCATGTTGGAATACTGCCCTGCGGCTCAGTCTCTGAAGGGAGGGGATCATGCTCTGCTTCAGTATGTCCCAGTACATGTTGGCATTCATGGTCCCCTCAATGAACTGTAGCTCCCCAGTGCCGGCAGCACTCATGCAGCCCCAGATCATGACACTCCCACCACCATGCTTGACTGTAGACACTTGTCTTTGTACTCCTCACCTGGTTGCCCCCACACACCATCTGAACCAAATAAGTTTATCTTGGTCTCATCAGACCACAGGACATGGTTCCAGTGATCCATGTCCTTAGTCTGCTTGTCTTCAGCAAACTGTTTGCATGCTTTCTTGTGCATCATCTTTAGAAGAGGCTTCCTTTTGGGATGACAGCCATGCAGACCAATTTGATGCAGTGTGTGGCGTATGGTCTGAGCACTGACTAGCTGACCCACCACCCCTTCAACCTCTGCAGAAATGCTGGCATCACTCATACATATATTTCCCAAAGACAACCTCTGCATATGACACTGAGCACTTGCACTTCTTTGGTTGACCATGGCGAGGCCTGTTCTGAGTGTAACCTGTCCTGTTTAACCGCTGTATGGTCTTGGCCACCATGCTGCAGCTCAGTTTCAGGGTCTTGGCAATCTTCTTATAGCCTAGACCATCTTTATATAGAGCAACAATTCTTTTTTTCAGATCCTCAGAGTTCTTTGCCATGAGGTGCCATGTTGAACTTCCAGTGACCAGTATAAGAGAGTGAGAGCGATAACACCAAATTTAACACACCTGCTCCCCATTCACACCTGAGACCTTGTAATACTAACAAGTCACATGACACCGGGGAAGGAAAATGGCTAATTAGGCCCAATTTGAACATTTTCACAGGGGGTGCACTCACTTTTGTTGCCAGCAGTGTGTTGAGTTATTTTGAGGGGACAGCAAATTTTTACTGTTATACAAGCTGTACACTCACTACTTTACATTGTAGCAAAGTGTAATTTCTTCAGTGTTGTCACATGAAAAGATAGAATAATATATTTAGAAAAATGTGAGGGGTGTACTCACTTTTGTGAGATACTGTAGATGTAGCACGCACCTATGATACACAATAGATTTTCATTATAAATTTGTAAGAAATGGTCAAAACAAATTGTACATTCTTAAACCTTTAAGTGGATGTAAACCCCCCAAAAAATGTAATTAATAGTCCTACCTTCTACAGTAGAGGATGTCATGTAATCAGTGCCCAGTCTTGTCACGAACAGTTAATCCAGCTCTGGCCAATCCTCTTATCTTTTTTCAGTAGGAAAAAAGCAGACACACAGAGAAATAAATATGTGACTGTTTCTTCCCCCATGTTGTGACTGACAGCTCATTTCCTTATCTCATGTAGGAGCATACAGAGCTTCACCTACCCCCCCCTCCTTTCTTCTCCAGCTCTCCCAGGATTGGCTGCTCCACACCTCAGCATGGTTGGGCATGCTGAAGTCATGTGGTGACTTTCATGAGTTTTGACAGGATGTTTCTCAGAGCTCAGGAATAGGAGAGTATGAGAGTGTGGAGGTGGGTGGGGTGTCTTGTGACATGAGCTCCAGCAAAGAGACCTACCCACTGATTCCAGAGTTTTGTGGGGCTGCTACTGCTGAAGAGGGTGACATTTGCAAGGTAGGGATACATGCATATACTGGGTGAGTGCTGGGTTTACATCCACTTTAACTCCTGGTCAGGTTATTGTTGGTGTATGTGTTTTCCTGTGCTGTGACAACTGCTACTCTCATTTCTTGTCCTTTTGTTACATGGACAGGAGGGGAGATTAAATCTTCCTAATAGGGTCAAGGACAGCACTAAAATGTATTTTCCCCAAGTCGATTCAAAACGAAAAAGGGGGGGGGGGCGGAGAGCTGAAGTTACACTCTGCAGAGCTCAGTGAGGAGATTTCTGAGAGTTGATTAGAGGGAAGGGACACTCCCCCCTTCACACAGCACACAGAAACAGAGCTAAGGCTGTCAATCAGCTGGAGGTCCTTCCCCTGTCACCTTTTTTCTCTTGGTGTCATGAAGGTTTGAATTGCTACCCACCCCAGAATTTTGAATGCTTTCACTAACCCTGTTTCTTTCTATAGAAAATTAAAAGTCTTAATAAGGAGAGACGGGCTCCCTTGTAAAAGGCCATGGTAGGAGGTGTGCAGAAATGTCTTCATCTGAACATCATATAGGATGAAGATACACTTGGAGGTTACATCAAAGAACACTGTATGTAGGTAAAAAATGTTTAGGCTTTAGAACCACTTTAAAGTGGTTGTAAACCTCAGACATGAAATATGAACAAATCGTGGCAGCTATTGGCCAATCTCGTTGCTGAACGTGGACCTGAAGCTTTTCACCAAGCTTCTTGCCTCCTGCCTCCAATCCCATTTGCCTCAGTTGATCCACCTAGACCAGGTGGGCTTTATCCCAGCGTAAGAGGTAAGGGATAATACTATTAAAGTACTTAACTTGGTCCATCTGGCTCGTCATCGTAGTTCCCCCTGTGTCTTTCTCAGTAATGACGCTGAGAAAGCATTTGACAGGGTAAATTGTAACTTTATGTTAGCGGCCGTAAGACTTTTAGGTTTTGGGGACCAAATGCAGCGATGGATCTCCAGTGTTTATTCTAGCCCGCAGGCCTCGGCCAAGGCGAATGGAGTGTTTTTGAAGCCGTTCATTATATCCAATGGCCCCAAACAGGGCTGCCCCCTCTCACATTGCTATTTGCCCTCTCTCTGGAACCCTTCTTAAAAGGAAATTCGCTTAACCCTGACATTTTGGGACTCCAGCTGGGTGACTTGAACCTTAAAGTCTCCGCCTATGCAGATGATCTGCTCTTCTCCTTATCTAACCCACATATCTCCTTACCCAATTTAATGCAAGAATTTGATCACTACAGAGCTTTGTCAAACCTAAAGATAAACTTTGCTAAATCGGAAGCTATGGGAGTAGCCATACCCCATCCCCTGGGTTGGACTCTGCAGCTTAACTTTAATTTAAATGTGCGCCTGCTGCGCTGAAATACTTGGACACCTATATCCCTCCAAATCCGGCAGATGTATTCACCCTCAACTTCCTACCTTTACTCAGCAAAGTTTGCAAGTTATTGGACAAATGGCACCCAGGCCTACACTCCTGGTTTGGCCGCTGTAACATCATTAAGATGACTATTCTGGCAAAGTTTCTATATCTTTTTCAGACATTGCCCATTTGTATCCCCTCTGCCTTTTTTCATCACATTAACACTCTTTTTACTAGGTTCATTTGGGCACATAAATGACCTAGGCTGCGTAGACGCTTTATGACGTTATCTAAATGTCATGTGGAGGTGTGGCGGTTCCAGATTCTCTGAAATATTACCAGATGGCCCACATGGGCAGTTGGTGGATTGGTGCAGACATGGTGCCTCTAAGCTCTGGACAACCATTGAACAGCAGCACAGCCCTGTACCCTTGAGACGGGCACCGTGGTGTTACGCTGACCTGCCAACCTCTCTCAAACTACACCCCACCATAGGTCCTACACTTCAAATTTGCTCCCTGGTCTGTCGAAACTCAGAACTTTCCTCTACCCACTCGCCCTTATTTCCCATTTTCAGAAACCCTGGCTTTGCCTCTGGCACAGAACCTGGCCCATTCCATTGCCTTCTTGAACGTGGCTGCTTTCAAGCATCTCACTTTTTGAGCTCAGATGCCTGGCCCTCGGTCTCTACGTTGACCCAGCCAGATGGGCAGTTTGGGTTAACTCTTTGGCAAGCAAGCACTGTAGCTTCACTTTATTCGTTCCCTGGGCCCACTGTAAACTTTGGCCGTTGATTAACATTGTTTGAATCCTACAGTGCAGAAGACGACCTCCTTCCCCGTTCGTTTTCAAAGATGTATGCGTTATTAATTTCCCCCCCCTGAAAATTAGTTCTGCCGAGCCTAAGTAAATGGGAAAGAGACCTTCATAGCATCTTCACACCTATCCAAAGCCAGAACATTGTGTATTTGGCCCTGAAGTCCTCCATTTGCACTCGTACACAGGAAAATAATTACAAAATACTAACTGGCTGGTATCTCACCCCATCAGTCCTGTATAATACACTCCTGCGATCCCAGATCGCTGCTGGAGATCCCAGGGGGAACAGGGGACTTTGCTCCATATTTTCTGGGCCTGCCCGAGAATCAGGCATTACTGGTCGGGAGTATGGAGAATCTCCCAAGCATTTACAGACTTCCCCATCCCGGAGGATCCTACCTTCTTCCTGCTCCACTGCTCGCAGATCCCGCTTAAGACATATAAAAAAATCAGTCCTTCACCACCTGCTTAAAGCAGTTCCATCCTAGGAGGCCCTACCCCTTCAGACATTTACGAACCCTCTAAGAGGTATGAGGGCTGGTCATTACGGACTAAGAGCCCGTCCGGGTCTTTTATACCTCGTTTCAGGGGACAAGGGGGACCCTAGAGGTCGTCGCTAGACCCTAGCGTCCTCACATAATATGTCCTGACTACCCCACTCTATGGTCGGTCAATCATAAAACATTAATAAAAGGACACATGCTCACGTTTACCTCCTGAAGTCCCGGTTTATGTGTTACAAGACCGAAACCTATCCACACTTCTACGATACTTCCAGAGAAAGGGTAAATGAATCCGA
>BLSH010420698.1:458676-485293 GCA_018402905.1 Glandirana rugosa
TAAGGACGGTATCGGGGTTGTAATCGGTACCTCCTAAGTCGACTCAATAACCTGGTGACGTTGTCGGTGAACGAGGAACTACTACGGGTCGGTAATGACCTAAGTCTACAACCGAGACTCTAACTCCTACCGTCCTTGTACTCGGATCTCTCTCCCCTCTTGTGACCACCTGTTTTTCCGTAATTACAAGGGGGTCGGCGTCGTATAATGGTTCAACAGAGGTCACCATTACTACTACTACTTCTACCTCTACTACTACTACAACTCCAGTGACTATGAACCCACGGTCTATCTCGTCTCCTCCTTTGACTTCCACTCCGCCGTGTTGGGGCTGCTATGTACTCTTTTTTGATGTCGGCCTCCTTGGGGTTGTGCCGCCTCACCTTCAGTTTCCTCCTCTGCTCTATCTGGCACCCAAGTATCAGTGACCTCAACATCATCATCATCTCCATCTTCATCATCATCATTACCACTGGAGACAACTTGGTAATATGCTGCGGCTGGGGGAACATTAATGCCTTTTTGTCCACCAGTGTTCTCCCCTCTCTCTAGGCTCATGTTCCTGCCATCCTCAATCTCAGAGCCAACATCTGAATCCAGTAATGGCTGGGCATCATCAAGGAGCAAGTGGCTGTTGCAGTGGTCCAATAACTCAGCTGAATCCTCCATGGCTAATGTTGGGGCTATGGCAGGAATAGATGTGGACAAGGAGGCAGGTTTATCCACTCTGGCAACTGCAGGGGACTGCACACTTGTCTCTGCTTGCATGACAGAGGATGAGGAGGATAAGGAAGGTTTAGTAAGCCAGTCCACCACCTCCTCTGCATGCTGTGGCTGGATAGCATGGGCAAACTCACTGAACAGAGGAAATGATGCCCTGCCTGAGGACTGACCACCACATTCACCTTTACCTGTGGACACATTTGCTGCTGGCCCCTTACAGTGCCATGTGAATGTCTGCCTCTCCTTGTTGGGAGGGAGGGGGCAGTGCTTATTAGCAAATGTAAAGAAGATGTGGAAATCTGTATGTAGATGCACTTTAATCAATGTAAAGTGGTGTTTGGTACACTTTAATTTGAGTACTCACACTACACAGACACACTCCACAGATACACTATAATATGTACAGTGATGCACAGAACTATATGGCGTTAAACTTGCAGTAACGCACATAGAAGTAAATGGCGTTAAACTTGAAGAAATGCACAAAACTATATGGCGTTAAACTGGCAGTAATGCACACAGAAGTAAACGACGTTAAACTTGCAGTAATGCACAAAACTATATGGTGTTAAACTAACAGCAACGCACACAAAACTATATGGCGTTAAACTGGCAGTAACGCACACAGAACTATATAGCGTTAAACTAAATAGCTGAAAGTGCCACCACAGATTGGAATGTGCATTGCCATCATCCCTATGATAAATTATTTTTGAATACCCCTTGTAAATTTGTGGGATTTTTAAGGCAATTTCAAAAAAACTTTTCCTTTTTTCTAAAAAATTATACAAATTTATTGAAAAATATAGATGTCATAAATAGCATTAAACATTTTCATAGATTTTGAAACATTTTCACAAACGGCATGAATACAGTTGATTGTACAATAATATGCATTTTGACAAAGGGTGATATCACCCGGCCCTGGTGGTCCCTTGAAATTGGGGTGACCCCAAGGCACGGTACATTCCAACGCGTTTCGGATTGACTTTATTACTTCCTTCTTCAGGGAGATATCACCATCTATGAGAACAAATAATCAATAAACTAGTACCATACATGTATGTACCTGAATCATCTTTCTTTGTACATAAAATAATACTCACATCACAAGCAGGGACTCAACCTTCCTAGAGATCAACAACCTGGGTAGATCCCCCTCCACCATAAGTCCTATTTCCCCTGTATCAGAATGGCAGGCCGTGCGGCCAACAGCCGGTGTACAAATATTTTCCAAATATCTCTATATAAAGATCAAAATACAGGAATATTATTACCAAAGGGGCAAGTATAAACTCCATTTGAAAAAATCAAAGAGATTATCTATAACTTACCCCTCAAAAGAGGAATTGTAACTAAAATGCAGCGCAGCCCCTCTATGGGCTAGTAAACCGGAGGTGGTTCTATGGTTCAAAAGAGAAGAGATTCTCCTCCATGCTTCGCTCACTGTTTCAGAGTTGCGTCCAGTCAACCTGTGTGGTTACCACCACACAGGGGAAGGAAAGAATGGCGCCGGCTGCCATTCCCGGCGTCCTTATAGGCCGCATGCGCAATCGCACCTCCGGAAGTGCGTTACGCGCATTGACGTCATTTCCTGACCTCCGAACGTCCGTTCGGTGGGAAGTAGATGACGGGCCATGGACTTTAACCGACAGCACAAGACAGATACAGCACCATCTAGTGGGGGGAGAGAAAATGACATACATCTCCCCTCATGTATGGCGCCGCTCAAAATGGGCCCCAGGCAGCACTAAGCTAAACCATCAGGGCCCTTCTTGTGCTGGATGCAGGGGAGGACAGAAAGGCGGAGGGGAGAACATTTCCCAGGGAGAGATCTCCAAGTACCATAACTATATTAGTTGAGTCCATGGTTGATTTCTTTACAAAAAAAAAAGGAGACAAATTGTAAGTCAGAGAGAACAAAGACATTACAAGAATCTCATCACAACAAGCACAATATTCATTACATTTTTAAGTTATGTTTTATAGATCTCCAGGTTGTGCATCGGTGTATCTAGGGTGGGATCTCCCCAAGATGGGGAGCCCCGGCCAGGAAATTCCAGAATCCCAAGTATGGAAACCTAGGAGTCTGTATGATCAAACATATATGAGACCAAAGGGAACATAGAGAGAGAAGGAGGGGCCGAGATGGAGAAAAAGGAGAAGAAGAGAGAGACAAGGAATGGTCAGCGAACCGAGATAATTAGATCAATTTTAATCAGTTTTACCCGAGCTATAGCCCTCTAAGAAGGGCCTATAGCTTTCCATTTCATTTAGGCCTGGGGGGGTGGTAGCCCTAAGTTGTCTAATCCAGCGCATTTCGCGCTGGAGTAAAATCTTGTTCCAGTCACCCCCTCTAGTGGGAATATGTATCCTATCTAATGCTGTGAATGCAATTTTGGGCATGTGATAATTGTGAACTTTAGCTACATGTCTCCCCAAGGGGAGATACAGGTTGCCCATTCGCATGCCCTGTAGGTGCTTGCTCACTCGTGCATGAAATTCCTGCTTAGTCTTGCCAATGTAGAAGGAACCACATTGGCAATAAGCTAAGTAGACCACCCCTCTCGTGTGGCAATTAACAAAATGTCTAGGGACCAGTGTCTCGCCATTAGGTAAGACCATGGATCCCCTTCCCCCTATAAAGGGGCAACACGAACATGATCCGCAAGGGTAGGTTCCCCTATCCCTACAAGGATCACTTCTGCTGCTACCTTTGTATTCACTTTTTACTAGGAGGTCTCCTAGGGAACCTGCCCTCCTATAGGTAATCTGGGGGTGGGTTCCCACCAGGTTACCAAGGATGGGATCCTCCTGTAGTATTGTCCAATGTCTATTTAGTATTTTGCGAATATCCTCATGTTCACAAGAAAACCGAGTGATTATTCTGATAGGGTCAGATTGACTCATTGCTTTTTTTCTATTGTTTTGGGGTTTAAAAATCAATTGGTGTCTATCTAGGTCTTTGACCCTATTGAAAGCTTTCCTTAATGTGGTTTTAGTGTATCCTCTGTCATATAGCCTATCATGTAGAGAATCTGCCTCTGTTTTGAAGTCTTCAAAAGTAGTGCAATTCCGTTTTAGCCGTAAAAATTGGCTATAGGGTATGGATCTTTTTAAGGGTTTTGGGTGAAAGCTGTTAGCGTGCAGCAAGGTGTTGCCAGCAGTCTCTTTTCTAAACAGTGTACTACTTAGTTTGCCACTATTGTCCTTCTGGATATAAATATCCAGAAAGCTAATTTTGTTTTCATGGTAATTCATGGTAAAAAATAAATTTAATGTGTTCCTGTTCATTTCTCCCAGAAAGGATTTTAGAAGATCTACTGACCCATCCCACACTATAAGAACATCGTCGATGTATCTTTGCCATACAACGACGTGCTCTGTGTATTGAACAAGGTCTTCCCTAGAGAGAAGTTCTTTTTCCCACTCCCCCAGGTACAGGTTTGCATATGAGGGGGCACATGATGTCCCCATTGCAACACCCTGCACCTGGAGGTAGTGGCATGGCTTGAAAATGAAGACATTACGTTGCAACACAAATTCCAACATTGTTAGAATGAAGGAGTTGAACTTCCACTCATGAGTAGAATGCTGACGTAGGACTCTCTCCACGGCAGCAACCCCAAGATGGTGGGGGATGCTGCCGTAGAGAGACTCCACGTCAACAGCCACTAATATTGCTGTTTCTGGAATCACCAAATCTTCAAGGATCTGCAAAAGGTGGATTGTATCCTTGGTGTATGAGGCCAGACTTAATACATGAGGTCTTAAATGCCAATCAATGAGCTGACTCATTGCCTCGGTTAGACTACCATTCCCAGAAATGATAGGTCGTCCCGGGGGATCTTGTAAGTTCTTATGCACCTTTGGAAGGGCGTAGAATGTTGGAACACGTGGGTGTCTGGTGCGTACAAACTCCCACTGTTCTACTGTCAAAATTCCTTTTTGTCTGGCCCCATCGACCAAGGAGTAGAATTGTCGGACAAATCCATCCACCATGGCGGCAGAGATTCTCTTATAGCAATTAGAATCACTTAGAATTTTTAGGCACATCTTTTCATATTGATCATTATTCATCAGTACAATATTTCCCCCCTTGTCAGCCATTTTAATTGTAATGTTCACATTATTTTTAAGTGATAGGAGTGCTTTTTTATACTCCTCAGTAAGATTACCTCTATTAGTTATTGATTTTCATGTTTTCAATATCCTTCGTGACTTGTCTTACGAAAAGTCCTAGGGCTGGATTTTGTGACAAGGGGGGAAATCTGTGCGATTTCCTTTTAAGACGAGTCATCTCGGTTTGTTCCTGACCACCCCCCCAAGCTCCCCCATCCTCTCCCTCCACTTCCTCTTCCCATGCCGCCTCAATCTCCGTCCAACCACTTTTCTGAAGGAGGAGATTCAAATCCCGTAGCGCCTTGAAATCAGCCGCCGTGAGGTTTGGAGCCGGTTCCCCCTTCTCCTGATGAGTCTGTTTGTAATATAAACTCTTGAAAAGTAGTTTACGGGCAAATAGGTTTACATCTTTGATCATCTCAAACTTGTCGATACTTCTGTCGGGACAAAAAGAGAGGCCCAAAGAAAGGATCTCCCCCTCTGCTTGTGACAGAGCATGTGTGGACAAGTTGACGATGCTCAATTTTCTTTCGTCTGAGATTTGATTGCATATGCCTCGATTCCCTTCTGTATTGTGCATGTGGGTGTGGGAGGGGCTGGAGGAATTTTGTCCTTCTCTAAAAAAGTGTCTACAGTGGTCTTAGGAATGGCCCCCATATCCTTAGTGCTTTTAAACATCTTAGTGGTTGATTGAGTGCCCTTAGTGTTACCTTTACTTGTAGTGTTTTGGGATCTCACCAAACTGTGTGCACCAATTTTTTCTTCGTGTATGTTTTCTGTGCTCCCTGTGTTTGTGGTACGTTTTTTGATTTGATTATTGGTTGTGCTCCATCTTTTCCTTGCTGTTTATGTGTGGAATTTTTTCTTTTCCCAAATTGTCGTCCTGTATGTGAAGAAGAAGAAACTGAAACTGAAGAAGAGGAGTAGTTAGATGGTGTATCAGAAGAATAATCGTTGATCATATTTTCATTCCCAGACTTTTTTATGCTCCTTCCCCTTTTATAATTGTTGTTCCATCTATATGCCTTACCCTCGCTAAAGGCATTTTTGTCCCTCCAATATTTTTTCTCTTTCTTTTGGAGTATATTTTTGCTAAATTCCTCTAGATGTACCTTGAGTTTATGTTCGTGTGAACCATAATCTTTATGTGCCTTTAGGGGAGCCAGTTTGGTATAAATACCATCTATTTCCCCATCCAGCTTTTCCAGAAGCTTATGGTACTCACCCTGCAGAAGCAACATCAGGTCTTTGGAACATTCATTTAATTTCTTTTCCCAGTTGCTTTTTAAGTCATGGGAAATATTATCCAAAATGGGGAATATTTGTATTCTTAATCCCACTGGGTTAATATCTTCACGTATGTATCTCTCAAAAGACCTGATGTGCCAATGCAGCGCAGATTTCTTTTCCAATTTTTTAGTAAGAGAGAAAAAGAGAGAAGTTAGATCAGAAAGTGCCTGTTCCCTGGCCTCATAATTGGTTTGGATGTTGAGCATGAAATTCTCCCACTCCTGGCCCGAAAGGTCCCCCATCCTAGGAGATCCCCCCAGACCAACCGCTCACTTTAATCGGAAAAATGGGAGTAACCCTTATTTTCCTACAAGATTTTGTTATATTCTACGGGGGTTGGTTTTAATTTCGGGGTTCCTTAGCCCCAAAGAGAGGGGGGATAGTATAAGGAACACCCGGAAAAAATGTTTTTTTCTGTAATATAAACCAGAAATCCAAACCCTACTCCAATTATTTATATTTAATCTCTTGATTGAACCTGGAAAGATCCCATCCCAATTTGAGCATGGGCACTTGATTGGGGTTGGGTGTATTATCCACCCTATATATCTAAATAGCTGAAAGTGCCACCACAGATTGGAATGTGCATTGCCATCATCCCTATGATAAATTATTTTTGAATACCCCTTGTAAATTGTGGGATTTTTAAGGCAATTTCAAAAAAACTTTTTCCTTTTTTCTAAAAAATTATACAAATTTATTGAAAAATATAGATGTCATAAATAGCATTAAACATTTTCATAGATTTTGAAACATTTTCACAAATGGCATGAATACAGTTGATTGTACAATAATATGCATTTTGACAAAGGGTGATATCACCCGGCCCTGGTGGTCCCTTGAAATTGGGGTGACCCCAAGGCACGGTACATTACCTCAGAATTACCTCAGAACGAAGCTCCCGCAGGTCCACCCGGTCCCATGTTCCCTCCGTGGATCCTCCCGCGAGACATCATTCCGGCACATGCACGGGAGCCCGTCTTTACGGGGGACTTTCCGGCAGGGTCCAGCGCTATGCACCGGGCCTTCACCGGGATATCACTGCGCATGCGCCTGCTGACGTCAGCGGCGATTGCAGTGAGAATATCTTCTAAACCATACAGGTTTAGGAGATATTCTTTTTACCTACAGGTAGGCCTTATTATAGGCTTACCTGTAGGTAAAAAAAGGCATTTTAGGGGATACAACCGCTTTAATGCCGCTAAAGCCTGTATTACCTTATAGTGGAGGAATTCTTAACTCCCCTCTATTGCTATGTGGCTTAATAAAGTCAGAAACATCAATGCCCTAGAGCAGGGGTGTCAAACTCAATTTCATTGCAGGCCACATCAACATTATGATTGCTTTCAAAGGGCCAGTTGTATCTGTAAAACCAGATGTCCATAGCACACTATCCCCCCTTACATCAGATGTCGAGAGCCCCTCCACCATCGGAAGTCAAGTGTCCCCCATCCTCCCTTACATCACAGTGCACCCCCCTTACCCTGTGCTGCTGCCAGGAAGAATCTGGGGGCGGAGCTGGGAAGCAGTAAATACAGAGTCTGGAGGAGGACCAGAAGAGGGTTGGAGTCAGCTGCTGGAGTCTCTTGAATGCTGAGACCAGGGGAGGCTGAGAAGAGGGTGTGCTGTGGCTGCACAGAGAGGCAGAGGATCTGTAGAAAGAGTTACATTCTCCCCTTTGCTGCTGCTGAGATGAGATGGAGAGGGGGCAGAGACAAGCCTCTCTGTTGGCTGCACAGAGATGCACAGGATCTTGCGAAGGAGTTCTGTCCTCCTGACTGCTGAGACAAGGTGGAAACAGAGACGAGGGGGGTGCCGGAGCTGCAGGAGAGGTGTGGGGGCCACACAAAATGGCCTGGAGGGCCAGATTCGGCCCAATGGCCTTGTGTTTGACATGTGCCCTAGAGGACCTAGTTCTTACTGCCCAAGACAGTAGGGAATAATATACTAAGACGTGGTCCTACTGGAATATGTTTGTATACTTGGATGAAGGTAAGGCACTATTGGAGGGATATTCTGACAGCTGAAATCTTCCTGCCCTCTCTTACATGAACACGCTCCATTGCACTGGATAGGGCACCCACATCCCCCCCACACACACATATAAAATCCCCTTTTTTTTTTTTCTTTGGCCCCTCCTTCCTTCTGATCTGCTGTCTTTCTTAGACTCCTCTTCCTTTCTTCTCTTTGAAAATCGTGACATCCATCCCCATGAGCCCTGACGTGTCTCCTGTGGTTAGTCAGGGGTCATCAGACAAGAGCTTCTCTTTATTTTATTCTTGATTCTTGTATGACTTACTTTTGATCCTTATGTCATTTATGCAATGTCTTTATATGTAAGATAACGTTTACACAGTTTTGATCTGATGGATGCTCTATTTTTGTCTACTTTGTCCATATAAATACAGAATTTGAAAAAAAAAGAAATATGAACAAAGTGTCATTTCTGACTGCTGCTTCCTTCCTAGGCTATCAGTATGAATCACTTCTAAAAGATTTCCTGACACCAAGAGAAAACAGGTGATGTGAATGATCTCCAGCAGATTGACAGCCTGAGCTCTGTTCTTGTGTGCTGTGTGGAGGGGGTGTGTCCCATCTCTCCAATCAGCTCTCAGAGCTCTCCTCACTGAGCTCTGCAGATTGTAACTTCAGCTCTCCATCCCCTTTTTTTCTGACAACTCAAACAAGCTTTATCCATTTTGCACTTTGAAGGGATGTAGAGAAGAGAAAGGTACAACTTATGTAGGAGGATTTGTTTAATCTCTGTGTATCACCTGGGGCCAGTCACTTCATTGGGTATATGGAAGGGTTTACAACCACAATTCCCTGCATTAGGGTAAAAAATGTCTCAGTAAGTGTATCGCCCCCTCACCCACCTATATCCTTACCTGAGTCCTATCCTGATAAAGGGTTGTGCTCAGCTGCAGCCAGCGCTGCTCTCTCTCTTCACACAGGCACAGAGACAGCAGTGGGAATCATTGGCTCCTGCTGCTGTTGATCAAATCCTGTGAGGAGGGAGGGTGGGGGATCAGGGCCAAGCTGCACTGTATGTGTCTATAGACCCACACAGCCTGGCTTGGGAGTGAGCCTGCATGTGCACCCCCCTAGGAAGCGACTTCCTATGGTGGTGCTTAGGAGGAGGAGCTTAGAGCACCGGCAGGCGACCCAAAGAACAAGAGGATCAGGGCCACTGTGTACAATACCATTACATAGAGCAGGTATGACATTTTGGGGGAGTTTTCTTCAAAAGAGGAAGCACTTACAACTACTTTATATATTTCTGTACAAAACGAATACATTTTTTTTATCTATACGCACATACTTTATTTTGCCTTGAGCTCTGCTTTAAATGTCTTCCCTTTCCCCCTACATGATAGACCCTGTTGTACACTACTTGGCCTTCTCACCAGTTATCGATGGAGATTTCATCCCCGATGAACCAGCTAATCTATTTGCCAATGCTGCTGATGTAGACTATATAGCCGGAGCCAACAACATGGATGGGCATTTGTTTGCTGGCATGGATCTAGCCGTCATAAACGAACCGCTGCATAAGATTTCCCAGTACGTATCTGACTTCCTTCTGGAAACCTCCAGATATTCTACTTATTGAAATTCAGTGAAACTTTATTTTGGTTGAGAAAAAAATCCACTTTAGGTGAACTATGTACATTCAAGACTTTTTTTTTGGTGTGTATGTGTGTGTGTGTGGGGGGGGGGGGGGCTTTTTTGCAGATTTTTACTTATCTCTCTTCTGAATTGATGTTAATGTTAGAGTGTCCAGCCATGATTAAGGCCTGATGGCTGAAACGCGTTGGAATTTTTGACTGCTGTTCACATGCCATAAAAAAAACGATGGTTTAGCTAACTTCCATGGCACCAGCCTTTCTCCCTTTTTTGCATTGATTACATGGAGTTTTACAGAGACTTTACAGGCCGAGTGCTGTGTTCTTGAGGCTCACCAGACATTGCAGAGGAGATAGTAGCTTGCATGCACCCGTTCCTTTGTCAACTTTGTGACTGCTGCATTGGAAGCTCTGCCTTCATTATCACCATTTCAGCAATATCAATGAAGTAATACAAATAAAAGCTCCATCTTTATCCTTGTATCTGGTCTTATGGTGGCCAAACATGTATCAATATGAATATAATAATTTCTTGCAGCTAAAACGATCAAACTGAATAATCGTTTTAAACCACAGACCTCACATTCGATCAGTTTTAGTAAACTTTCAATTGATTTCAATACTAGAAAGTTCATTGCAGTGGCGGCTGGTGCTCACTATTTTTTGGAACCCTGTTAGAGCCTCTGGCTCTAATCACATGCTTCAAAAAATACACCCCCGCCATTGGAATCCATAGTCCAGTGTCCCTGCATGTAGATCAGGGGGGCAGACGCATGGATGAGGGAGCGGCGTCCCTGGTTCATTTGCCATGGTGGAATTTTATCTACTGTTTCTAAATGGGTGAACAAATATCTGCTGTGTTTGTCAGACAATGCAGATTGATTATATGATCATATTTAATAGATTGAAAATACAATCTATCAAAGACAATTGATAAAGTATGTATGAAAATTTAACCTTTTTTTTTCTTTTAAATTACATTTTATTTTATTTTTTTATAACCTGCAAGAACAAGTAAATTGCCATTGTATAACGTACAGCTTGGTATAGAAAACAGTGCTTTTAGAGATCCTTTTTTTTAAAATGCAATCTTATTTTATATTTTAATATCTTATTTGCTCATTTAATTTTCATATAATTTTATTAAATTTAAAATTATTAAACAAAATGAAGCATTTAAAATTTAAAGCGTAACTCCACTTTTGTTGAGAAAAAGACATTCCTCCACTGGATGATCTATGTATATTGCAAGGATTTTAACAAACTTTGTTGCAGATTCCTACCTTTTGTTATTCTGATTTATTTGTACACAGCCCTCTTAATTGGGATTTTAATGGGCAAAAGTTCCACAAAAAAGATTAACTAGGTTTGCATAAAAAGTCTCATATTTTATTAACAACAGCTAAAATAGCTTAAAACAGGGGTTTGTAGAGACCCCATGGACATGAACACAATAATGCATTAGTAATGTCATAGTATTAATACATATATTGAAAAAACAAAAACACTTTACACAATGCACTCCTACAGAGATGGAGCGGAGTGCTACCCAACGCGTTTCGGGGTTAAGTGTTGTTGCTCTTCATCAAGGGAAGTGGCAACAGTATAGTTAATATTGTATAAGAAGTATCAATATTTGAAGAAGATTTTTTAAATCTTGATTGGTTAAAAAACAGGAACAAATGCTGCTGCGGCGTATTCTGGGCCATCTGACTGAGATGGAAAATGCACATCAGTCCGAAAGCTCCACCAGGATGGACGGAGCAAATGCCTACACTCCTCAAAAGGGTTGATACCCAGCACACCCCAGATGGTGAAAGTCAGTAGATGCAGACTGGGGTTGAGGAGATGTACTCAGATAGTTTGATCAATCGGTCGTCTTAGTCCAATCTCCACTACAGAGATGTGCTCAGTGTGATAGGGTGATAGCATAATTAGCTTATCACTGTATAGAGCAATAGTATTTACAGTCAGGTTCATAAATATTGGAACATCAACACAATTCTAATCTTTTTGGCTCTATACACCACCACAATGGATTTGAAATGAAACAAACAAGATGTGCTTTAACTACATACTTTCAGCTTTAATTTGAGGGTATTTACATCCAAATCAGGTGAACGGTGTAGGAATTACAACAGTTTGTATATGTGCCTCCCACTTTTTAAGGGACCAAAAGTAATGGGACAGATTAACAATCATAAATCAAACTTTCACTTTTTAATTCTTGGTTGCAAATCATTTGCAGTCAATTACAGTCTGAAGTCTGGAACGCATAGACATCACCAGACGCTGGGTTTCATCCCTGGTGAAGCTGTGCCAGGCCTCTATTACAACTGTCTTCAGTTCCTGCTTGTTCTTGGGGCATTTTCCCTTCAGTTTTGTCTTCAGCAAGTGAAATGCATGCTCAATCGGATTCAGGTCAGGTGATTGACTTGGCCATTGCATAACATTCCACGTCTTTTCCTTAAAAAACTCTTTGGTTGCTTTCGCAGTATGCTTCGGGTCATTGTCTATCTGCACTGTGAAGTGCCGTCTAATGAGTTCTGAAGCATTTGGCTGAATATGAGCAGATAATATTGCCCGAAACACTTCAGAATTCATCCTGCTGCTTTTGTCAGCAGTCACATCATCAATAAATACAAGAGAACCAATTCCATTGGCAGCCATACATGCCCACGCCACGACACTACCGCCACCATTCTTCACTGATGAGGTGGTATGCTTTGGATCATGAGCAGTTCCTTTCCTTCTCCATACTCTTCTCTTCCCATCACTCTGGTACAAGTTGATCTTGGTCTCATCTGTCCATAGGATGTTGTTCCAGAACTGCGAAGGCTTTTTAGATGTTGTTTGGCAAACTCTAATCTGGCCTCTCTGTTTTTGAGGCTCACCAGTGGTTTACATCTTGTGGTGAACCCTCTGTATTCACTCTGGTGAAGTCTTCTCTTGATTGTTGACATTGACCAACATATACCTACATCCTGGAGAGTGTTCTTGATCTGGCCAACTGTTGTGAAGGGTGTTTTCTCACCAGGGAAAGAATTCTTCGGTCATCCACTACAGTTATTTTCTGTGGTCTTCCGGGTCTTTTGGTGTTGCTGAGCTCACCGGTGCATTCTTTCTTTTTAAGGATGTTCCAAACAGTTGATTTGGCCACACCTAATGTTTTTGCTATCTCTCTGATGGGTTTGTTTTGTTTTGTTTTGCTTTTTCAGCCTAATGATGGCTTGCTTCACTGATAGTGACAGCTCTTTGGATCTCATATTGAGAGTTGACAGGAACAGATTCCAAATGCAAATAGCACACTTGAAATGAACTCTAGACCTTTTATCTGCTCCTTGTAAATGGGATAATGAGGGAATAACACACACCTGGCCACGGAACAGCTGAGCAGCCAAATGTCCCATTACTTTTGGTCCCTTAAAAAGTGGGAGGTACATATACAAACTGTTGTAATTCCTACACCGTTCACCTGATTTGGATGTAAATACCCTCAAATTAAAGCTGAAAGTCTTCAGTTAAAGCACATCTTGTTCGTTTCATTTCAAATCCATTGTGGTGGTGTATAGAGCCAAAAAGATTAGAATTGTGTCGATGTCCCAATATTTATGGACCTGACCGTATTTGGCCAAAATCCGAGAGTGGTATATCCACTCTACTCTGAGCCTGTAGGGGGATCTTGCACTGTCTGGTGGTTGGGCTGCACGCCTAATTTCTAAATATTTAAATTGTTTTGATTTCAAAATTTTAATTGATGATGAATCACTTTCTTGTTAGAAAATAATATTAGTTGCAGGTTTTTTTGTCCCACCCCGGTCACTGTTACTTTTGCAAGACAGCTTGGCCTTTGATATAAATGTGAACAACAATAAAAAGTTATGCAAAATAAAAAAGGAATCAATATACTGAATACTATCGTCACTTGTATTAAACGCAAACAGTAATCAGAATACAGTAATTACCAACATATCCATTAGCCCCATTTTAGATTTAACTCCTTCTGTTACAAATTGGAATATGTACATTTTCTCATTTGTCCACTCTTCATTTGGGCTTTGTCCTTTCTTACAGGGTCGAGGTACAGAAGCTGATCTCAGATCTTACACTTCCCAAGGGATCAAATGGAGCAGATGTGGCTTATAACCTTTACACATCAAATTGGGGGCCCGACCCTGCACAGGAGCTTATGAAGAAAACCGTTATTGATGCAGAGACTGATTACATCTTCCTTGTACCCACTCAGGAGTCTTTAGCCTATCATGCCATGACCTCCAGGTAAGTGGCACAAAAGCATAAGTCAGTTTCTCCATATAATTAAAGGGACACTACTGTTTAAAATGACAATTTGCAAATTGAATAGGCAACAGGAACACAACCCATCCCCACAGCAATTGTAATCCCCATGCTCTGATTGATCCTGTGCACCCGGCCTCCCCGCTCTGTAGATCTCTATAACTGGAGGTGGTGCTGTCTTCTAGAATTCCCTTGTACAGTGAGAGAGAAAAATCAAATCCCATTTGCACGGTTGCTTGAATACAGTGGCGCTGCAGAACATTTACTGTTAGGGTGCTGTGACTGTTGAGACTTTTGTTGAGCCAAGTGGTATTTGCCGGGCCACCCACGACTTCAATTTCAGGCAATTTAGCTGAAACTTGAGAGGTCTATGGCCAGCCTTACTATGATGTTAGGGACTGTTGACCTTACCCTGAACCCCTGGGGCACAAGGCTCCCGACATGGACAAGGTTTGAACATAGACCACCTGGCCAAAAGGACTCGTGGACCCTTCTCCTCCAAACCTAACCAAAGCTGACCAAGGAGTACTAAGTGAGGGGCTCTCTGAAAGAGAGTCCCTCCCCCCCGGTTCAGGGCAGGGAGGAACCTGATCGCCACACATCCTCCCGCTAGACTTCAGGCTACGCTAGAGGACCCACATGCACCATCCACACCCTACAAAAAAAAGACACAGAGGCAAAAATATGAGGACCCGGGACAAGTAAAAAAAATCAATAAATGAAGGTGCCCATGCCGGTGTATAGGCTAGGCCTTGAGGCCTGGTAACATAAATTGCCCCGTGCTTAGCCAAAAGGCCTAGCCCTTAGAGGCCTGGTGCAGAAAACGCTTTAGTCCCATGACCATATGCTTGTTCACACATTGTGGGGTTCCCACTCCCACATGCTACTAAGAGCACCCCTGAGGCAAACAACTCCCAGGGTGCACAGCACCACGGATTCTCTGCCTTCCCATACATATAAATATTGGAACATGTTTTATATTCAATGTTATTATCCTTCTTCTTACAGGACTGGAAAGACCTACAGCTACCTGTTTTCTCATCCCTCACGTATGCCTATTTACCCCAGCTGGGTGGGAGCTGATCACGCTGATGATCTGCAGTATATTTTCGGAAAACCCTTCGCCACCCCAGCGGGTTACAGACCCCAGGACAGAAATGTGGCAGGGGCCATGATTGCTTACTGGACCAATTTTGCTGCAACTGGGTAAGCAGCCTCTAAGATGTGGACTGTCAGGGAGATATATTGCCATCATGGTAGATATTGCAGTGGCTTAGTGGTTAGCACTTCTGCTTTGCAGCACTAGAGTCATCAAACCATCCCAACCAGGACTCTACCTGTGTGGAGTTTGCATGTTCTTCTTGTGCTTGTGTGGGTTTCAGTGGCGGCTCCTCCATAGAGGAAAAAAAAAAACACGCTGCCCTGGCTTTTTTTTGGGAAACTTGCTGTCTTTTGACTGCAAGTCCCAAAGCCCATTGGTCGGCCATTGGTCGACCGAAGCGTACATAGATACACTGATTGGCTATGGCCTCAGTCACTGGCCTCCAGACTGATCAGTCAGGTCGTGGGGTGGGACTGGCAGATGTGCTGGTGCTTGGACTGGAAGTGTCCGGCATGCACGTCTGTTATTTCCACCGGCTGGCCATGTGAGAGAGAGCGCCCTGACTCCCCTAAGGTATGTGCTGCTGTGCTGTGTACTGGCTGCAATACCTGTGTACTGGCTGCATACTGTGATACTGGCTGCAATACCTGTGTACTGGCTGCATACTGTGATACTGGCTGTATACTGTGATACTGTCTGCAATACCTGTGTACTGGCTGTATACTATGATACTATCTGCAATACCTGTGTACTGGCTGCATACTGTGATACTGGCTACAATACCTGTGTACTGGCTGTATACTGTGATACTGGCTGCAATACCTGTGTACTGGCTGCAATGCCTGTGTACTGGCTGCATACTGTGTTACTGGCTGCAATATACCCAGTGTCCTGTGATGTTGAGCTGTATACTGTGTCCTGTGATGCTGAGCTGTATACTGTGTCCTGTGATACTGAGCTGTATGTGGAATACAGGGGATGGAATGGGTGGATTCTATAAGGGGAGGGGCTTATGAGAAGTAGGAGGGATCAAAAAGGAAGGGTGGGGCCTGGATGCCCCCACATCCTAAAACTTCACCAGCTGCCACTGGTGGGTTTTCACCTACACTCCAAAGACATGGTGGTAGGTTTGCATTATCGGTGCAGTGAAATGCGTGACAAACCATATCCAGTTCCACACTGCCTACCGTCTATTTACGGCGGCAGTGTGGACGCTGGGCGCGAATCGCCGTAAAAAAGCGTTGATCTGCGAATGGGCGCTAGGGGGCGCGCGCGCGCCCGCCGCACTCCTGAGGAGTGTGCCAGCGGCTCGGGTGAACCCAATGTCCGCCGGCGAGCCGCGATGAGCGGCCACAGGCAAAGAACGGGGAACCCCGCTCTGTTAGTGGGGGCATAGGAGATCTACTGATCCCTGTCACTGGGATCAGTTAGATCTCCTATGCCCATGTTAGCCCAGTCCCACCACAGTTAGAACACACCCAGGGAACATAGTTAACCCCTAGATCGCCCCCTGCAGGTTAACCCCTTCACTGCCAATGACATTTATACAGTAATCAGTGGACATTTGCATTTCTGATCGCTGTATAAATGTCTTTGGTCCCAAAAAAGTGTCAAAAATGTCCAACATGTCCGCTGCAATATCGCAGTACCGCTAAAAAACGCAGATCGCCGCCATTACTAGTAAAAAAATGAAAAAAAAAAATAAAAACCCCAGAAATTAATTCTCATCATCCGTAAACGCGGCAACTTTTGCGCAAACCAATCAATAAACGGCGATTGCGATTTTTTTTTATCACAAATATGAGGAAGAATATAAATCGGCCAAAACCGGTGAAAAAAATGTTTTTTTTTATTTTTTTTTTTTGGATTTGCATTTTAGCAAAAAGTAAGAAATTTGGGTTTTTTTGCAAAATGGTCGCTCTTCTTTTGTTTATAGCGGTGATCAGAAATGACGCCGGGGGGATCAAATACCACCAAAAGAAAGCTCTATTTGTGGGAAAAAAAGGACGCAAATTTTGTTTGGGTACAACGTCTCACGACCGCGCAATTGTCAGTTAAAGCGACGCAGTGCCGAATCACAAAAAGTGCTCTGGTCCTAACCTGGGAAATTCTTCCGGGGGTGAAGTGGATATAGTAGAGAGAGACATTTTATTTTTTTTTAGTTCTCAGCTAGTAAAAGCAGTGGGTTTTGTTGGGAAATGAGTGTGTAATAATGGGAAATTTGGCTGGGGGGTTTCAGTAGAAATAAAATATGTATAGATGTTTATGTCTTCATAAACTTGCTCCCATGTTGGTTAGTGGTTTGATGTTTAATGCCTGTTAGATCTATTAATTGTCTTTCTGTTTTGTCACACAGCGACCCCAATCAAGGTCCATCCAAGGTCCCCACTGCTTGGCTTCCTTACGACACCCAGTATGGTCAATATCTAGAAATTAACAATGACATCACCTACAGCTCCATGAAACAAGGACTAAGGTCACCTTACGTCCGCTTCTGGGTCCAGACCTATCGCAGCCTACCTAGTGTTTAAAAACTTGTTTACTGATCAATAAAATCAGATAACCAGGCAATGGCTATGACTTTTTATTTCACGTCTATGACTATAGAGATGGAACAGATGTTATGTATGCCTATATTAAATCTAAAACCTAACTTGAAGATTTTTTATTTCATAATCACTGTGTATCAAACAATATTTTTATATATAAAAAATTGTTCCCTTTTTCATTTTTTTTACATCTCAATGGTGCCAAACTTCTCCAGCCTATTTTAGGGCTGGGTTACAACGCAGCAGCTGCTGTGAGATTGAAGGACAGCATTGTCAAACTGCTTAGAACCCCCAAACATTATACATTTTTTGAAAGCAGAAACCCTGGAGACTAAAATGTTGGTTGTTGAAATTTTTTATGTTGCACAAGGTTTGCGCAGCCAATTTTAAAATGCACATTTTCAGGGAAAAAATACATGTTTAAGGAATTTAAGTGAACACAATCACAATATAATAACCATTGTTTTTTTTTGTAAAATATAAAAGATGATGCCGTTATGCTGCAAATAGATATCCAGCATGTTTTATAAGGAGGGAAGTGGACATTTAAAGTTTTATGAATTCTTGTGGAGCTGTGTGTATAGGTTAAATTGATTTGCTTAACATTTATCATGCATGGATAATGTATTTAAAGTTTTTGTTTCATGCTTTGTATATTTGAATGTGCCGCAATCTCCTGGCTCTTGGGTCTCTGGAGTCTTGGGTTCTCCTAAAACTTCAAAGAGTATTTAACTTATTTAGGAGACCAAAAGACATACTTTGTTTATATCAATATCTCATCTAGACTTGATTGTAAAGCCTCGTACACACGGGACTCCGATCGTATGCAACAGGTCGTACTAATGACCGTTGTATGCGATATTGATCGTTCGTATGCGCGATTAGAACAGTCGAACATACGACGGTCGTACAAGGGAGTTGTATGAGCAAACTAGAAAAATTGGTCGTACCAACAAGTGCTCATACGACCGTTGTATCGTGTGTACAGAGCAGTTGGTACAACAAATTGTATTGTGCAAAACACGCATGCTCTGAAGTCAGGAACGGCCGGATGCTAATTACATGCACCTGAACGTTCTTTCTGTGGTCGTACGATCGTGTAGTGCAGTCAGTATGCAAGTTACATTATCCAACATACGATTTACCTACGATCGTCGTCCCGTGTGTAAGAGGCTTAACACTTTGTATCAGTTTTGAGAGTCTCTCACTGCTGTATAGTAGTGTCAGGGCCCTTTCACACTGGCGATCCAATCAGGTCCACCTGTCAGCTTTTCAGGCGAACCTGATCAGACCCTCCAATCTCTCCAGAATCCGGATCTATTCCCCATCTGTCTGGCGGTCCGCTTCCATCCAATTGCCCCATAGAGGAGAACGGGACTGTGTCCGTGTCTGCTCTGCATAGCTGAAAGGACACAGAACTGCCATCTGCCTGCTCAGCGGAGAGATCCCCCGCTGACAAGCGTATCCCACTTCACGGCGGCACCCATGTGAAAGGGGCCCTAATCTTTTTTTATGAAATCAGCTGGTCTCACTGTGCAGGTAATCTTAGTATTTATTTAGCTTTTTTGGATATCAGCCTTCAAATACCTTTCACTGTAGTGTAGTAATGTTATGCTTGGTACACACATGACTAATATCAGCCGGTTCAACAGAAACAGCATCCAATCAGCACTCGCAGCCAATGGCTGACCGGTGTGTTCTGCTGGGGTGGAATGCAGTCCCCCTCTCAGAACACAATAGCTCAGTGGGTAGATCGCTGTACTTAAATTACATTGTTAGTGCAGCAACCTCAATATTTTTTTTTTGTTCAGCTAGCGCTCAGAGTGTGTACCAGGCATTAGAGGAGAAGAATCTTGTCACTTTTAGTTTCTTACATCACAGAGGGGGGATGGGTACGGCTGTACCTACCTTCTCTCTGTTTTCCTAACATGACAGGGGGCAGCGGTCCTGGACTCCCTGATTGCACCGGAGAGCCCAGGATTAGCGCGGTAGAGGGGTGGGGAGCTAGCTCTCTGTAGAAGTAATCAGGTGTCTGTAGAGAGCCTCAGATCATTTCTACTTCTATGTGGTGGTGTGAACTGGTCAGGTAGGAGTCGAGGCATTTTGCCTTGTCTTTTGCGGTGGGACTGTGCTGGAATATGCACATATTATATGATTACTGCGCTGCTACAGTATCTAACAAAAGTGAATACAGCCCTCACATTTTTGGAAATATTTTATTATATAATATGTAAAATAGTGAGTGTACAGCTGAGTGTAAATTTGCTGTCCCCCCAAAATGTCTAAACTGCTCGCAACAAAAATGAGTACACCCCTTACTGTCAATATTTTGTGTGGCCACCATTATTTTCCAGCACTGCCTTAACCCTCTTGGGCATGGAGTTCACCAGAGCTTCATAGGATGCCACTGGAGTCCTCTTCCACTCCTCCATGATGACATTACGAAGCTGGTGGATGTTGGAGACCTTGCGCTCCTCCATCTTCCATTTGAGGATGCCCCACAAATGCACAATAGGGCTTAAGTCTGCAGACATGCTTGCATCAACTTTACACTTAACTTCTTTAGCAAGACAGTGGTCGTCTTGGAGGTGTGTTTTGGGTCATTATCATGTTGGAATACTGCCCTGGGGCCCTGTCTCCGAAGGGAGGGGATCATGCTCTGCTTCAGTATGTCACAGTACACGTTGGCATTCATGGTTCCCTCAATGAACTGTAGCTCCCCAATGCCGGCAGCACTCCTGTAGCCCCAGACCATGACACTCCCACCACCATGCTTGACTGTAGGCAAGACACACTTGTCTTTGTACTCCTCATCTGGTTGCCACCACACACACTTGACACCATCTGAACAAAATAAGTTCATCTTGGTCTCATCAGACACATGACATGGTTCCAGTAATCCATGTCCTTAGTCTGCTTATCTTCAGCAAACTGTTTGCAAGCTTTCTTGTGCATCATCTTTAGAAGAGGCTTCCTTCTGGGACGACAGCCATGCAGACCAATTTGATGCAGTGTGCGGCATATGGTCTGACCACTGACAGGCGGACCACTTCCACCCCTTCAACCTCTGCAGCAATGCTGGCAGCACTCATATGTCTATTTCCCAAAGACAACCTCTGCATATGACACTGAGCATGTGCACTCAACTTCTTTGGTCGACCATGGCGAGGCCTGATCTGAGTAGAACCTGTCCTGTTAAACTGCTCTATGGTCTTGGCCACTGTGCTGTAGCTCAGTTTCAGGGTCTTGGGAATCCTCTTATAGCCTAAGCCATCTTTATGCAGAGCAACAATTCTATATTTCAGATCCTCAGAGGAGATCTTTGCCATGAGGTGCCATATTGAACTTCCAGTGACCAATATGACAGAGTGCGAGCGATAACACCAAATTTAACACACCTGCTCCCCATTCACACCTGAGACCTTGTAACACTAATGAGTCACATGACACCAAGGAGGGAAAATGACCAATTTGGCCCAATTTAGACATTTTCACTTAGGGGTGTACTCTCTTTTGTTGCCAGCGGTTTAGACATTAATGGCTGTAAGTTGAGTTATTTTGAGGGGACAACAAATTTACACTGTTATACAAGTTGTAAACTCACTCCTTTACATTGTAGCAAAGCGTTATTTCTTCAGTGTTGTCACCTGAAAAGATATAATAAAATATTTACAAAAACATGAGGGGTATACACACTTTTGTGAGATACTGTATGTATATTAAATATGTGCAATGAGAGGCACTGCTGCACCCAGTGGCAGCCCATCAATATGGGGCGCACAGGTGCCGCCCCCCCCCCAAGCTATTGACAAAAAAAAGTGGTCACTTTAAGGCCTCATACACACGGATGTTTATTAAAAAATAAACAAATCATTGGGCCCGACATCAAGGAAAAAAAATTGTCGTTTTTCGTCGTTATGCATCGGTGTTAGTGAGCGTTGGCGTCAATAGGCGTTTTTTTAAAAAAAAAAATCATCCCTCAAATCAACCTCAACTACCACTGCCTTCCACCTGCCCCAACCTTCTCACTGATATCTCCACTATGCCTGTATCACCTTCTCCAATCATTTGCCTGATATTTTCACTCTACTTGCCTACTCTGACCATTTTCCCAATACCTTCACCATGCCTGTCTGTCACCTGCCCCAATTTTCTACCTGATACCTCTGCTATACCCTGATCTGTGAGGCTGAGCTATATACCCTGATCTGTAATGCTGAGCTATGTACCCTGATCTGTAATGTTGAGCTGTATACCCTGATCTGTAATGCTGAGCTATATATCCTGATCTGTGATGCTGAGCTGTATACTCTGCCCTTTGATGCTGAGCTGAAAACTCCTGACACTATGGGTGGAGGCAAGTGGAATACAAGGGACGGAGTGAGTGGATTCTATAAGGGGTGGGGCTTATGAGAAGCAGGAGGGGCCAAAATGAGGCACGTGGTCTGGCGCTTCCCCCCATCCTAAAACTTCACCAGCTGCCACTGGCTGCACCACTGTCAATGGTAAAACACCTACCACTCAAAGTGATTATATATAGAAAAAAAATAATGGTGCGCTGTTTAAAACTATACAAAAAAAAAAAAAAAAGATAAAATCTTAAAATACACAAATATATCTTGTACTAGTCTATGTGACACTGTGCTCAGTGATACCATACAATACAGTGAGATAGTAGTGACAATAAACATCCAAAAAAGATTGCATAGAAATTTTATAGTCCACTATATATAAAAAAAAAAAAATCTTACCTGTAATATCAAGTTTATATACCATGCTGATATTGGGAGAAAGAACTGTCCATTAGCCTTTCAGATAAACAATGGGAACAAGTATTTGAGAACACACTCTAAGGTCCCATAAATATATTGGTTCAAGAAACTGGATACAAGATCCTCAACCGATGGTATAGAGTCCCCATGGTGGTCCATAAATTCAAATCGGGCACCTCAAACTTATGCTGACGATGCAAAGCCGAACCTGGCTCCCCTATTCACATATGGTGGTCATATTCGATCCTCCAAACTTATTGGAAGAATGTTCATGCAATAACATCAAAGGTTACTACACTACCCCTGGAATATTCACTGGCACAGCTACTCTTACATCATTCCACACTTCCCAGACGCTTATATTTCAAATCTTTAGCAATGCATATGATAAATGCTGCCAATCTCTGCATACCCGTCCATTGGGGCCAACCCCTTACCCCTACAACCAAAGAATGGTTCCAAAGAATAAACAGAATTGAAGAAATGGAGGAGCTAATAGCCATTTCCCAGGACAATATTTCTAAACACAACACGATTTGGGCATGTTGGATGCATTTTAGAACTACCCCCAAATACACACAAAACTTCAATACAAAACTTCAATACAAACATCAACCGGACCAATTATATCACCTCCAGTACTACACAATTGAGATACAAAGCCGCTTACACTTCGTTTTCAAAACCATAGACTAATCTCCGTTGGAGCAAATCTACACCGTATCTTTCCCCCCACCCCGTCCTCCCCCCTTCATCTCTGATGAAATATCTATTTCATCCCCCCCCACTATAAATGGTGATTTACATCCAATGGCTTAAATAAGGACTGACAGCTGGCATGTCAGTCTTCATACTAAACATAACTTAATGACTCCACATTATACACCACACTCCTTCCACCTTCAGATAGATGCGACCTCCACGCTGCTAACCCAATACGCTACAGTACCTGACCACAGACTAACTCGACATAACCCTATCTCCTGAACATTTGGTACCTCAATAAACTCAATCATTCTACCCCGGACGCAACGTTTACCTCCCCCTACGTACTGATCTCTACGAAGGCCAGATCTGATCGATAAAACAATGTTTAACAATCAATACTCATCCAAATGTAACAATCATCTTTTTGCTGTCATGATGTTATCATATTATGTTCTTTTCGGCCACTGAGCCCATGTAACTGATGTCAAATATTACCCTTACATGTAATGTTTATTACAATTTCTCAATAATACAAATTAAAAAAAAAACCAACAAAAAAAAATTCTTTCAAAGGTGAAAAAAGCAAAAAAAAAAAAAAAACAGGATGTCCATCCACGTAGCAATGACTGTGTGCTATAAAGCCATCACGTGACACCTCTGGGTGCAGTGACGCCTCACCTTAAATTTTGACCCATTACAGGTCTTGCTGCGTGTTTGAAACACCTATGTTGCTTCCCTAGTATGCCCAGGGCTGCTGATAAGGCAGTACAGCCAGCCCTCCTGTACTGAGCCCGGGCCCCATCAGTTCAAAAGGGGGGCCCAGGCACCTGCTGAGCAGTATGGCCAGCTGTACAGTCTTATTGCAGACACCAATCCTCTTCTGCCTTCCCCTGCAGCACTGCCAGCTTCTCCTCTTCGTTCTCCCTCCAGCTTCACTGCAGGGGGATTGGTTCTAGCTTGTGTGCCCCTTCTATCTGCTGTCCGGGCCCCCATGTGTGCCCCTTTCCCCCGCAGTGCAGCTGGTTTTCCTCCTCTCCTGCCAGCAGCTGCTGTAGGCACACATGGGGATGTTTCAGGAAGAAGATTGGGGGAAAGGGCTGGCAAATATATAATTTATTGGTCCCTTCCAGTTCTGAAAGAAAATGGTGAGTGATCAGTACTAATCACTCCTGTGTTCATCACTGAAGCACAGTAAACTGTGTTTACTGTGCTTCAGTTTGTGAATGAGCAAGAAGCCTCAGAGTGCTTCTAATTCATTCATCTGTGCAGCCAAGGCTGCAGAGAATGGGACTGATAAATCTATGTCCTCAGTCACTTCCGGTTGGGTGGGGGCCCTGTCAGGTAGGCTGTATGGGGCCCTGTGATTTCTAACAGCAGCCCCAAGTATGCCTCCAACTGGGTAGCCTCCTCTTGTGCTAAGCTTTCAAACCGGACCAGCTCTGCTTAAGGACAAGGCTACCCAGTTGGAGGCATATTAGGGAAACAATATAAGTGTTTCAAAGGCGCAGCAAGACCTGTAATGGGTCAAAATGTAAGGTGAGCAGGCACTGCACCCAGAGGTGTCAGGTGATGGCTTTATAGCACACAGTCATTGCTACATGGATCACGTTATTTTGCTTTTTCTTTCTCGGACATCATAGGACACAGAGCAGGCCATATATTCTATATATATATATATATACTGGGTTATACGTCACCTATAGGTGAATGGACACTGGCAATCAAACAAAAACCAAACAGGAAGTTCCCCCTCCTATATAACCCCTCCCACACTGGGAGCACTTCAGTTTTTTCGCCAGTGTCTTGAAGGTGAATGGTCACTTCTACAGCTCTGTGTAGCTTCTATGCTGGTTCCCACACAGGTTCTTTTAGAATCAGGGACAGCCTTCATACCGGATCCATTGCAAACGGCATTAAGCTAAGATAAATGGTACCCGAGCCTCGCCAAGACAGAAGAAAATGTGACGTTTTGCCTGTAAGCGACCATATATGGCTCTGGATCCTGCGTACCAACCAAGGTACGCCTGCAGGGTGCTATACAGGTCCAAGGGAGTGGATGCTCAGAATGGGTACCCGGTCCTTGAAGGTCTTTTGCACAAAGCCCGCCGTGATGGGTGAAGGTTGGGCCTGCAGTCTCCTCCAGGCCCTGCAGCGGGAATGGTGAGTACCGTATATACTCGAGTATAAGCCATGTCGAATATAAGCCGAGGCACCTAAAACAAAAAACTGGGAAAAGTTATTGACCCGAGTATAAGCCTAGGGTGGCAAATGCAGCAGCCAGAACACAGGAATTGTAGCCAGAACACAGGGACAGGGAGCCAGAACACAGGGATTGTAGCCAGGCCACAGACTGTAGCCAGAACACAGGTATTGTAGCCAGGACACAGTGATTTTATCCAGGACACAGGGATTTTAGCCAGGACACAGGGATTTTAGCCAGGACACAGGGATTTTAGCCAGGACACAGGGATTTTATCCAGGACACAGGTATTGTAGCCAGGACACAGGGATTTTAGCCAGGACACAGGGATTTTATCCAGGACACAGGGATTTTATCCAGGACACAGGGATTTTATCCAGGACACAGGGATTTTATCCAGGACACAGACTGTAGCCAGAACACAGGTATTGTAGCCAGGACACAGGGATTTTAGCCAGGACACAGACTGTAGCCAGAACACATAAGGGATGAGTAAGGTAGTTTCACATTAAACAGAGCTGTGCTGCTTCTAAGAGCCGTTCTGTGCTGTGTAAGTGTGATTAAACACATTGGAATGCAGAGAATGCTGAGAGAGAGCTGCAGCTCTTCACGGAGATCAGGAGGTAGGCGGAACTGAACAGCTAACATGAGCTTGTCCCGCCAACCTCCCGACATCAAGCTGAGAATCTGACACCTCTCTCAGCATTCTCTACATTCCAATGTGATTAATCACACTTACAAAGCACAGAACGGCTCTTAGAAGCAGCGTGGCTCTGTTTAATGTGAATCTACTCATCACCCACAGACACTGACTCGAGTGTAAGCCGAGGGGGGTCTTTTTCAGCACAAAAAATGTGCTGAAAAACTCGGCTTATACTCGAGTATATACGGTAATCCCCAATGGGGATAATGTTACTGCAGTTCTTTCTTCTCACCACCAGAGGGCTCGGCTATAAAGACAGTCTTGTTTGGTCTTGCCTGCAGTTCCTGTGAAGTTGCCACCAGGGGGAGCCTGCGCCAGTACTAATCTGTCTTGAATGTGAATGGACGGTCGCAGGAGAGTGGCCTGAAGCAGTCAGGACAGGACTGGAGAGCAGGCTAAAAGATCCTCCTGATGACGCGTGAGTCTAGGGGTGGGAGCTGAGTCAGGCTGGGAAAAGCAGTGCATGCACCAGCAGCCATGATTTCCAAGAAGCACTGGGGGGGGGGGGGGGGGATTCTCGGCAAGA
>BLSH010420698.1:492587-503792 GCA_018402905.1 Glandirana rugosa
AGAGTGATCCCTTCGGTTGGAAGACAGAAGAGGTTCCTACTGTGGTGAATATTGGATGAGCCCACAAAATGGTTCCACAATGGCCAAATCTGAGGCCCCTGCCATGTGTATTCACATGAGTAGTGCATATTTGCTTTACTTTTTAAAGGAATTTCCACCCAAAACCGAAAACGTCCAGAGTCTGAAAAACCAGTTTAACATGGTCATCCATTATGGTAACAATCCCCCAGCAGGCCTTAAGGCCATTGTTTTTTGACGATTAGCAACTCTAAATGGTGTATAAGTAATCATACTAATGGTCAAACAAGGTTACTTAGGCCTTATTATTTCAAGAATGTTGGGTCATTTAAAGTAATAGTAGAAGACAGAAGGTTGGCTTCCCTAGTGAGATCTAAAAGTGGACCTATGGCCATCGCACACAATAGATAGGTTTATGAAATCCAAAGGCTTTGCAAGCATCAGGGTCAATGTTGAAGACTGAAAAATCCAAAATTGAGAAAGTTTCTTTTGTGGTCAACAGTCACCTCAAGTTTCAGAGTCACGGCCAGTTCAAGAGCCTCCAAACTCCATCATTACCATGCATACGGAAACCATAAAACTCCACCGATGGCTTCTAAAGTTTGTTAAGGTAATGGAGTCTTATAGCATTAGATATGAGCTTTTTTCCTTCACGTTTTGGTAACTATGTTTTTTTTTTTTTTTTATTAGAGAAAGAAAAAACAACTCAAGCTGGTTGTAGAGTCATCCTTTACAGGGCCGAGGGCCCTCTAGTATCAGGTCATATCAAACGGACTACAGGCGCCATTTTGAACTGGCATATGTAGATAGATATATATATATATAGAGAGAGAGAGATATATATAGCTATCTGCTCCTGAAAGGTCCTGCATACGAAGTTGTAATCTGACCCAATGCATAAAATAGACCAGAAAAAGCGCTGAAATCACAGGGAATGTATGCACAAGAAACCAGTCCAACAGGAAAACACATGACTAGGGCTCATCTCTTAACAAATACAAAGCACCGGCATTGTACAGCAATAGAAACAGCTTGTGCCTGTCAATTAAAAAGGTATGAGCCTTGTCTGTAAACAATTTGTTGTTTTTCTGGCAACCATTTTGAAACAAAGGCCCAAAGACACCCCTGCTGAACTTTGTACCAACCACAACCTCTTTGAGAGCCCATCAAACCTCTCCACGTAAAAAAATATATAATAATCCATCAATGCCCAAACTGCTTGAAATGTCTTATGTCATGTCCCACTGGCACCGAACAGGTTAAAGTGTCATTTAAAGGGGAAGGGAGGGGTGGGGGTTCTCTTTACATTATATATACAGTAATCAGAAGGCAACAAAGCATCAAAACAAATACATAGGCTGATGACAGTGTAATAAATGTAATATAAGTCTAGCATCTATTTACAACCAATAAATATTTATAAAGAAAACGTAAAAAAAAAAATCAAAAAGTTGTACACTACAAAAAAAAAAAAAAAAATTGCCTTTCCACGGGTCTGACCGACTTCACAGGCACTGCCAGAAAATAAAGGCTTAAAAATATAATTTGGCCCCAAATTACATGTCTTGTATTGACAGAAAAATAAAAATGTTGTGAGTGTGTATACACACATATATATATATATATATATATATATATACATACACACATACAGTGAAATGGCTGTACAGTTTTATGTGAATTATTTAACCCTCTAACTTTGCAACCACAGTGGCAAAAACCAATTAAAATGCGGCTACAAGGCTGAAAGGTAAAGGATTAAACGCATTAGGTTTGGTGTTAAGAAAAACATCAAGCTGCAAATGGTTTTCCTGTGAACATTTTCTGGTGTCGGATCTTTGGTGTGACTTGAAATGCTGGACTGCTCGAAGGGTAGGAAAGAAGATGGGGAATTAGAACTTATTTAACAAGTCCTCAGCTGTCGGCCATTTTTTTTTTCCTGGCAGCGCTAGCCTGGCTTCAAAAAAAACCCTGCAGTGGTGAAGGGGTCCCATTCACAGGCGCCCCGACTGTTAATGGGTTAAAAACATTTTTTTTTCCAGTCTATTTTACAAAGTGCTTTTTAATAGAAAACTTGCTAAATAATGGTATCCACAGGGAGATGTTAGTATTTACACGACAGTCCCTTTAAGGGAAAAGACAGCTAGTGGTGGGGCCAAATCAGCCTCTCACAGCTTTACAAATCTGTAGTGAATCACATTACAGATTATGCAGTCAACTCCAACCCCAATCGGGCTACTCCATATTGTCCACGTTAATACTGGATTCCTGGGCGCATGGCACAGGCTGCTTAATGTCCTACTTCACAGTCTCCTTTGCAGAAAAGCCTCCAACCTCAACCCCCCTTCTCTGGAAGGCACCAAAGGCATGGAGGCGGATCTTGGGTCCTTGAAGGATTTTAGGGATTTTTGGAGGGGGAGCGGCACCTGAAGTTGGTTTATGTTGGCCAACTGTTTGAATGGCTCCAGTTCATCTTCGAAGACCAACAAATTCCACTCTTGACCTGTTTGAGATGGGTCATCCTCACAGTTTTAGGAAACCAGAAATAAAGAAGGCCAGTATGTTTGGAAGAGAGAAGGGGGTCAGCTCAGGCCCTCCACCCATGGTACACGTAAGTGCTTTCCTTTGAGTCACTACAGCTTTACAGCTGGGTTACAGTTGGGTAGGTCAAGATGTCAGAAAATGCCTTTGGCAATCTTAAGTCCTTTCTGCTTCATACGGGGCAGCGTGGAGCTAGCGCCATGTTTAATTTTCACGCCTTTGGAGAAACCGCGTTTTTTCAGAACAAAGTCATAATTGGCTCCTGAGTTCATAGCGTAAAAAACGTTGGCGTTATCTGGTATCTTTAATTCTGGGAGGGGAAAAAAACAAAAACATTTTAATATTATTAATCAGTAGCCACTGTTTAGAACAGTATCATTGCATACCATTTTAGATTTGCTTCTGCCTGCTAATAAAAGTTTTACTGCATTTCTTTGGTGCATTTTTTTCTTTTTATGTTGTGGAAGAATGACTTTCAGTCTCTTTAAATGGGAGCTGCACTGGCTCTGGCTCATTTTTTAAACTTACAAATATATAAACGGATGTGCTATATATTTGTTTGTATTCGTTGTGCACAGGCTCTATTTTACTTACCCATGCAGTGCAGTGTGCCGGAAAACAGTACAGCATGCACCCTGCTGCGGTGAATATAATTGAATAATTGTCACTGAGTCAGAAAAAGTTACAGTGTGACGCGCTGTTCTCAGCTCATCAGCACCGCTCCCGACACAGCGCACACCAGTGGCTGCAGGTAGAAGCACAAACACAATTTTCTTTCTACTCCTCTGACACCTCATTTGACTGCTGGAAGATAGATAATCCTGTGTTAGCGATAATTCACATACAGCGGGGAAAATAATTATTTGATCTCCTGCAGATTTTGTAAGTTTGCCTACTTACACAGAAATGAAGGGTCTATCATTTTTATCATAGGTGTATTTTAAATGATAGAGACAGAATATCAACCAAAAATCCAGAAAAAACACACAATACAAATGTTATAAATTGAGTTACAGGTCAGTGAGTAAAATAAGTATTTGATCCCCAATCAAAACATGACTTCGTACTTGGTGGAGAAACCCTTGTTGGCAAGCACAGAGGTAAGACATTTCTTGTAGTTGGTTACCAGGTTTACACACATCTCAAGAGGGATTTTGGTTCACTTTTCTTTACAGATCTTATCCAAATCCTTAAGGTTTCTTGGCTGTCGCTTGGCAACTCGAAGTTTCAGCTCCCTCCATAAATTTTCTATAGTATTAAGGTCTGAAGACTGGCTAGGTCACTCCATGACCTTAATCTGCTTCTTCTCGAGACACTCCTTTGTTGCCTAGGCAGTATGTTTTGGGTCATTGTCATGCTGGAGGACCCATCCATGACCCATCTTCAGTGTTCTGGCTGAGGGAAGAAAGTGCTCATCTAAGATTGTCATGGCCCCATTCATTGGCCCCTCAGTGCAGCAAAGTCAGTCTGTACCTTTAGCAGATTAACAGTCCCAATGCATAATGTTTCCATCTCTGTGCTTGACTGTAGGGATGGTGTTCTTAGGGTCATAGTCAGCATTTTTCTTCCTCCAAACACAGCGAGTCGAGTTAATGCCAAAGAGCTCAATTTTGGTCTCATCTGACCACAGCACTTTCTCCCAATCCCTCTCTGAATCATTTAGATGTTCATTTGCAAACTGCAGACATGTACATGTGCCTTATTGAAGAGGGAGACCTTGCAGGCGCTGCAAGATTTCAATCCATGGTGGTGTATTTTGCTATCAATAGTTAGTTTGGTGACTGTGGTCCCAACTGCCTTGAGATCATTCACAAGCTCCTCCCATGTAGTTCTGGGCTGATCCCTCACTTTTCTCATGGTCATCCTTTCCCCATGAGGCAAAATCTTGCATGGAGCTCCAGACCGAGGGCGACTGATGGTTATTTCGTATTTCTTCCATTTGCGAATAATCGCTCCAACAGTTGTCTCCTTTTCACCAAGCTTCTTGCTGATGATCTTGTAGCCCAGGGGTGTCAAACTGGCGGCCCTCCAGCTGTTGCAGAACTACAAGTCCCAACATGCCTCTGTCTGTGGGCGTCATACTTGTAATTGTCAGCCTTGCAAAGCTCCATGGGATTTGTAGTTCCGCAACAGCTGGAGGGCCACCAGTTTGACACCTGTGTAACCCATTCCAGCCTTGTGCAGGTCTACAATCTTGTCCCTGACATCCTTTGACAGCTCTTTGGTCTTGCCCATGATGGTGAGGTTTGAATGGAAGAAAGATTCTGTGGTTGGGTGTCATTTATACACATTATGAGTTGTTGTTAGAACCACCTTCTTAAATTGACAGGACTAATCTGTGTAGCACATCCTGTAGCCGGTCCGTGAGAGCCAGAATTATTGTTAGTTGGTAGGGGATCAAATACTTATTTTACTCCCTGAAAGGCAACTCAATTTATAATATTTGTGTCGTGTTTTTTTTCTGGATTTTTGGTTGATATTCATTCTGTCTCTATCATTTAAAATACACCTTTGATAAAAAATACAGACCCTTCATTTCTTTGTAAGTGGGCAAAGTTACAAAATCTGCAGGGGATCAAATAATTATTTTCCCCACTGTATATGTACTCTTCCCATGTTGCAGCGCTAGTGCTGCTTAGTGATGGGCCTAAAGCTGTCAACAAGGAAAGAATCGCATGCTCACCCATACCCAGAAGTATTTTATTCACTTCTGGCAGCTAAAAGAATCAACTGGACGACCAGAATGGTAAATTATTTGTCAGATAAAACAGATATGTGTATTTCAGTTGTGTATCCGGCTGCTTAGCTGGAGTTCAGCTTTAACAGAGTGAAACCACTGATGTTACTGTATGAAAGCAGACAGACCGGTCTTTGTCGCTACAGAAAGTGTTTCCTCTAAACTGTCCACTTTTGATTTATTAATCAAACAAAAACCACAATTCTGTTTTCAAACAGGTACTATGAAAATTCCTTTACCTCTCTCCTCCGATATGATCTGAACCAGCTCATAGTCTTCTGCCCGCTCCCCATCCAAGTTATGTTTGGCCATCGCTTTACGGATCACCACTGGCGTTTTATCCTGACTCGTCACCTACAAGGTAATAAAAAGACATAGTTGAGCAAAAAGAAAAAAAAAAGGCTCCTTATACTGGCATCCAAGCAGCAATATCTTAAAGTGGTTGTAAACCTTTACCTATACCCAGTGAAGGGACTTTCCTCAGGTGATACACAGAGATTAAAAAATCCTCCTACAAAAGTTGTACCTGTCTATCTGCAGCACTTTCTTCTCTACATCCATTCAAAGTGTTGAATTTATAAGCTTGTCTGAGAGTTACGAAAAAAAGGGGGCAGAGAGCCGACATTACACTCTGCAGAGCTCAGTGAGGAGAGCTCTGAGAGCTGATTGGAGGGAAGGGACACTCCCCCTTCACACAGGACCAGAGCTGAGGCTGTCAATCAGCTGGAGCTCCCTCCCCTCTCACCATTTTTCTCTTGGTGTCAGGAAAACAAATCAGAAGAGATTCATGCAGATATCAGAGGAATGAAGCAGCAGACAGAAATTACACTTAGTGCTCTTAATTGAGACAAGTACGCACTATAGAGAAATATGCTTTGTTCATATTTCATGTCTGAAGTTTACAACCACTTTTATCTACACCTAACTCCAGGTTTCATTGAACTGGAAACAAGTTTTAATTATCCTTCACCGATACATGCTTTAAGCTGTAAGCGCTTTATAAAGTGTATGCGGCATCAGTTACATACAGTATCCAGTGCTGTATTCCAGCAGAGGAACTCACATCCTGTTCCAAAAACAAAATCCTCTGATTGGCTGAGGAAGAGATCGTGATGTCATCTGACCACCTCAGCCAATCAGAGGAAGCCTTGTATTCATTTATGAACTATAAAAAGCACATGTATTAGTGAAGGAAATAGTTTGTATGGAGCAGCTTGGTTCAAAACAATTTCAAGTTAAATGAAACGTGGAGTTAGGCTTTAACCAGACTGTACAATCTACTAAGATTTAAAGTGGTTGTAAAAGCTGATTATTTTTTTACCTTAATGCATTCCCTGCATGAAGGTAAAAAACCTTCTATTTTCAACCTGCCCACCCGAAATACTTGCCTGAGTCTGATCTCCAGGTAAGTATTTATCTCCCGATTTTGACAGGTACCCACATCCGTTCTGAGTGCTGCGACCCTCTGAAAATGGAAGTTCTTCTCCGTTCCTCCCCCCTGCAGTCTTCTGGGAAACCAACAGGTCCCAGAAGATTGCATCCACCATTCACGATGTGCGGGGTGACATGCGCAGTGGACACTTGGCTGTGAAGCCACAAGATGTTAAAGCTGGGTGCCCATAGTGAAGATGCCAGCGCAGAGGACCAAAGAGAGCGGGTAAGACCGACTGGGGTGAGCACACCGCTGGATCATGGGACAGACGAGTGGCTGTTTTTTTTAAAAGTCAGCAGTTTTTGTAGCTGCTGACTTATTTTTTCCACAGGTGACTGAATCTCCTCTAGAGCTAGGGCTTACCTAAACAATCCATTCAATTTATATTTAATAGGCTAGGCTCCCACACTAGTGAATGTATTGTGTGTGCCTTGCTCTAATCATGTGTCAAGACTGCTTGTATAAATACAATATAGTATGGAAAGCCTTACACCTGGCCTGCTATAGCAAACACACGCTTTCTTTTTGAAGATTTACATTTTTGTGTATTTTTTGTACTTTTGTGAAGATTTAGCATAGGTTAAAGATAGCTCACCAGAATGCTTTTGTACATGTTGCCGTTATCCACGTCTAGGCTGACCCGGATGATGCAGCAGTCATCTATTTGCTGGTTGTAGAGCGGAAGAGACAGCGAGGAGTAGCTGGAAATGCCGGAGACCGACCGCTTGTGGGTCCGCGAGGCAGAAACAGGAGTGGAGGAGACTGAGGAGGAGGAAGCACTACTGGAACCTGAACCAATGCCGGACGTGTCCAGAGAGGAGAGTGATGTGGATTCCCAGAACTGAGGGGGTAAAAAAAATAAATGCCATGTCAGATACAGTTCTCAGTTGGTTTTGAATTGCAAGCTGGTTTCTTGCATCTCTCAGGTCTCCTGTGATGATAACTCCATCAGAATTACAATTATTCCCCACTGCCAGTATAAAGCCAAATATCTGGGGAAGTCAGAACACCTTCAGGCCCCTTTCAAACTGGGGTGCTTTACAGGTTCTATTTAGCTGAAGATAGCGCCTGTAAAGCGCCTCCCCATTAAACTTAGTGTCCTTTCACACTGGGGTGGCGAAAAAAAACCCCAAACTCCTGCAAGCAAGCATGATTTTTGGGGCGGTGAAGGAGCGGTGCATACACGGCTCCTCCACCACCCCTGCCATTGGAATAAATGGGCAGCGCTCCCAAAGCGGCTGTACACCGATCCGGAAGCGGTAGAGCGCCGCTAAATTAGCGGCGGTTTACCTCTGACTCTTGGGGGAGGTCCCAGTGTGAAATGGGCCTAAGGGGGACTTCTTATTGCAGTCTCTTGGAGATTATATAAATCTAACAGGTGATGTTACCCACCAACTACAATTTAAACAATTTAAAAGCAAAACTTCAGCCAAACTTTTGCCTTGGATGGAGTGTGCAAGGTATAAATTTCTCTTTTAATCCTGCATGGGTACCATAACAGGAAGTTCTACCCCCCCCCCCCCCCCCTCAGGGGCACAGACCGTAATAAAAACCTGATAGACAATCTAACCATTCCACCCTCTTTCCAAAAAGAGAGAACTTTTAGATGGAGTTCCATTTTGGTGTACAGGCTAATCTTACCACAACTCCACTAGTGACACATTACAGAATACAATGGCTAACACATTTGTAGCACACTAATCTAAAAGCTCAGTAAAGCCAATCTGCTTGCTTACACATTAGGGTACTAAATTTCTTGGGTAAAAGAAAAGGAGTGCCTAGTGTCCAGAGAACTGCAACTTCTAAAGTATGGTTCATAGACGTTCATTAAAAAGTAGCAACATGTACATCGAGCCAGTAGGTTTCAGGGGAATAGACCCCCCCCCCCCCCCTTCTTCAAGGCGATTGCTGCATACTATTTAATGGGAACAATTCTCATGAATGTTGGATCAAGGTTTCAGAAACCAGGATGCTGGCTTTAGGTACTAAATATCTCTAACATTATAAAGGTTTTTATCTTCTTGCATATGCTTTTGTGTAGTTTAGCTTTACTGGTCCTTTATTTTTATCAGACAGACAACACAAACATCACAAACATGTGGGTTTAAAAGGAAACTAATCCCTGGAAACAAAATGTAAAGGCGATGTACCGACTGGCATTTTTTAATCTTAGCTTGCAAATGCTAGTCTAAACAATGTCACATTCACAAAGCATTAGCAACCTTTAGCAGGAATTTGCTAAACATTCAGTAAAAGGTTCGGCAAAGCTCAGCCCAGGATCCCCCCAGAGCTTGCAAAATGCTGCTGAAGCCCACTGAATGCCATCTGGAGCCTGCTAAAGCTTGCTAAATATCTTGTTAATGCTACAATTAGCATCATCTGTATTCATTGGTCAAGAAGAATTTAGAGTGCTTCGATAAAGCCGCCTGACACATTTTAGGTGATTTATAAGCAAAGACTAAAAATACCAGTTTGTTCTTAGTCTGTCATCTGCATGTTTAGGTTTGACATGCAGAAATCAAATGTATTTGATTAAACGTGACCGAATTTTGATTTCTAAATCCCACTGAGAATATTGTAGGACTATAAAGTGTTTAAATACCCATCAATGTCACGTTTTCTGGATAAAAATGACACATAATAATCCATCAAAGAATGAGTGTCATGGCTTGCTGGGTTCCACGTTGGACTCGTTTGCCCACAAAGCTGACACATTTTGTAAGGGTGTAGTTTCCGCCACCACTGAACAATACTAGACAAAATGTTCTACAACGCCTTCCACACAGCAAAGCACAGAGAGCAGGGACTGACCCCCTCGGAAGCGCAGCGTTCTGTGGCCTGTGCTGGCGGAGCCTGGGGCGGTTCCGCTCGTACCTTCTTCTCCTGACAGTCCGGGGACTCGGGTACAAAGCTGATGTTAATCTCTTCCACGTCAGAGCTGCTGGATCCAGCTGAGGTTACACTGACAGAGTCGGTCATGTCGCCTCCGCAGAGGTGGGGGCTGCACTTGAGCTGATCGAAAGACTTGGAATGAGAGCTGACGCTGGCGCATGGCTCTGAGCTTGGCGGCTGGCGGCTATGAGAGGTAAAAAGCCCCAGGTTAGTCTAAAAGCTTTCACAGTGTTTAAAAAAAATATGTTAAGTAGTAGCTCAAAACGTCTTATGGTTAATAATTATCACTGCCAATCCCACCAATTTGCGATTGCCCTGTGAAATTACTGATATTGTAAATTCGATCCTAAATACCTAGCAGATATAAAAAACAGAGTGCCAATCAAAATATGTGTTCATTAACAAAACTTTCAAATTAAAATTCTTCATACAACTAGCATAAATACCCAAGATGATCTATAGTGTCCTCTGTATCCCTTGCAGAGCAGCATTCTGGAAGAAGGGCTTTATCTGTCAATGAACTCTGAAGAAGCTCAGACTCGTGCCATCAACACAAGCATAAGGCTGGGTTCACATATGAACCCCGCATGCGGCTCACAGCAGGGGTCCGGTGCATCCTTGTTTACCGTTTCAGCCCAAATTTTGGGCTTAAAGGCCTCACACACGGGCATATGAAAAAAAATAAGCAAAACGTCGAGCCCGACGTCAGGGAAAAAAAATTGGCGGGTTTTTTGGCTTTAATGAGCATTAATGCACGTTAGTGAGCGTCAGCGTCAATAGGCGGTTTTTAAAAAAAGAACATTCCTCTGCTATTTTTTAACCTGGTTAACGCCGGTACAGCTTTAGTGAGCGTTTTGCCGCGTCGGCGTCAAAAACGCCAAAACGTTACAGCCTCAGAACGCGCTGGTTGTGGGTTCTACTTTCAGCTCACTAACGCTGACGCCATCTACAGCTCAAAAACTTCAGCATTTTAATGGGGCCATTGAATAACATGGAGAGCTGTAAAAAAACACTAAATAACGTGGCTGTAAAAAACGCCTGGGTGTATGAGGCCTAAATCGTACCTGAAATGGACCAAAATTTGCACCGGACCTGCTGTGGAGATATGTGAACTGGCTCCATAAAGAGTCGGTCAGAATCTCCTGCTATTGTAAATTGGTTTCAGGGGGAACTCCCATTCAATTCGCAATGGTGTGAGCCCAGCCTAAAGGCGATCAACACAGGCCTTAAGGATCCTTTCACACGGGCGATCCAATCAGGTCCACCTGTCAGTTTTGCAGGCAGACCTGATCAAAAGGTCCATGCATTCCTATGGACAGGCGAGTGTAAACAGACTTGCTCCGTTTACACCCACCTACCTTTGGGTTCAATTATGCCTGCTAAAAAAATGGAGGGCTGCATCCTTCATAGAGTCTGTTTACTCTCAGCCACCCATTGAGTAGAGCAGGGTCTGTCCGTGCCCGCTCTGAACAAACTCAGCAAACACGGACCTGTCATCTGCCCTGCTCGGCTGATCAAAACAGGAAAGGGCCCTTATAGTATGGACAACCCCCCCCCCCCAAAAAAAAGTGAGCAAACAAACAGA
>BLSH010420698.1:503802-552668 GCA_018402905.1 Glandirana rugosa
CTGGTCCTTTATTTTTATCAGACAGACAACACAAACATCACAAACATGTGGGTTTAAAAGGAAACTAATCCCTGGAAACAAAATGTAAAGGCGATGTACCGACTGGCATTTTTTAATCTTAGCTTGCAAATGCTAGTCTAAACAATGTCACATTCACAAAGCATTAGCAACCTTTAGCAGGAATTTGCTAAACATTCAGTAAAAGGTTCGGCAAAGCTCAGCCCAGGATCCCCCCAGAGCTTGCAAAATGCTGCTGAAGCCCACTGAATGCCATCTGGAGCCTGCTAAAGCTTGCTAAATATCTTGTTAATGCTACAATTAGCATCATCTGTATTCATTGGTCAAGAAGAATTTAGAGTGCTTCGATAAAGCCGCCTGACACATTTTAGGTGATTTATTAGCAAAGACTAAAAATACCAGTTTGTTCTTAGTCTGTCATCTGCATGTTTAGGTTTGACATGCAGAAATCAAATGTATTTGATTAAACGTGACCGAATTTTGATTTCTAAATCCCACTGAGAATATTGTAGGACTATAAAGTGTTTAAATACCCATCAATGTCACGTTTTCTGGATAAAAATGACACATAATAATTCATCAAACAACGAGTGTCATGGCTTGCTGGGTTCCACGTTGGACTCGTTTGCCCACAAAGCTGACACATTTTGTAAGGGTGTAGTTTCCGCCACCACTGAACAATACTAGACAAAATGTTCTACAACGCCTTCCACACAGCAAAGCACAGAGAGCAGGGACTGACCCCCTCGGAAGCGCAGCGTTCTGTGGCCTGTGCTGGCGGAGCCTGGGGCGGTTCCGCTCGTACCTTCTTCTCCTGACAGTCCGGGGACTCGGGTACAAAGCTGATGTTAATCTCTTCCACGTCAGAGCTGCTGGATCCAGCTGAGGTTACACTGACAGAGTCGGTCATGTCGCCTCCGCAGAGGTGGGGGCTGCACTTGAGCTGATCGAAAGACTTGGAATGAGAGCTGACGCTGGCGCATGGCTCTGAGCTTGGCGGCTGGCGGCTATGAGAGGTAAAAAGCCCCAGGTTAGTCTAAAAGCTTTCACAGTGTTTAAAAAAAATATGTTAAGTAGTAGCTCAAAACGTCTTATGGTTAATAATTATCACTGCCAATCCCACCAATTTGCGATTGCCCTGTGAAATTACTGATATTGTAAATTCGATCCTAAATACCTAGCAGATATAAAAAACAGAGTGCCAATCAAAATATGTGTTCATTAACAAAACTTTCAAATTAAAATTCTTCATACAACTAGCATAAATACCCAAGATGATCTATAGTGTCCTCTGTATCCCTTGCAGAGCAGCATTCTGGAAGAAGGGCTTTATCTGTCAATGAACTCTGAAGAAGCTCAGACTCGTGCCATCAACACAAGCATAAGGCTGGGTTCACATATGAACCCCGCATGCGGCTCACAGCAGGGGTCCGGTGCATCCTTGTTTACCGTTTCAGGTCCGATTTCAGCCCAAATTTTGGGCTTAAAGGCCTCACACACGGGCATATGAAAAAAAATAAGCAAAACGTCGAGCCCGACGTCAGGGAAAAAAAATTGGCGGGTTTTTTGGCTTTAATGAGCATTAATGCACGTTAGTGAGCGTCAGCGTCAATAGGCGGTTTTTAAAAAAAGAACATTCCTCTGCTATTTTTTAACCTGGTTAACGCCGGTACAGCTTTAGTGAGCGTTTTGCCGCGTCGGCGTCAAAAACGCCAAAACGTTACAGCCTCAGAACGCTCTGGTTGTGGGTTCTACTTTCAGCTCACTAACGCTGACGCCATCTACAGCTCAAAAACTTCAGCATTTTAATGGGGCCATTGAATAACATGGAGAGCTGTAAAAAAACACTAAATAACGTGGCTGTAAAAAACGCCTGGGTGTATGAGGCCTAAATCGTACCTGAAATGGACCAAAATTTGCACCGGACCTGCTGTGGAGATATGTGAACTGGCTCCATAAAGAGTCGGTCAGAATCTCCTGCTATTGTAAATTGGTTTCAGGGGGAACTCACATTCAATTCGCAATGGTGTGAGCCCAGCCTAAAGGCGATCAACACAGGCCTTAAGGATCCTTTCACACGGGCGATCCAATCAGGTCCACCTGTCAGTTTTGCAGGCAGACCTGATCAAAAGGTCCATGCATTCCTATGGACAGGCGAGTGTAAACAGACTTGCTCCGTTTACACCCACCTACCTTTGGGTTCAATTATGCCTGCTAAAAAAATGGAGGGCTGCATCCTTCATAGAGTCTGTTTACTCTCAGCCACCCATTGAGTAGAGCAGGGTCTGTCCGTGCCCGCTCTGAACAAACTCAGCAAACACGGACCTGTCATCTGCCCTGCTCGGCTGATCAAAACAGGAAAGGGCCCTTATAGTATGGACAACCCCCCCCCCCCCCCCCAAAAAAAAGTGAGCAAACAAACAGATTACCTAGCCGGGGTGCTGCTGCTTTTTCCTGGTTGGGGACAGATCCTGGACCAGGTTTATTGCTTAACCACAGTGGGGAATATTTACTAGAACTGGATCATGAAAAACCTGGTGAAGCTCTGCAAAGAAACCAATCAGCTTCCAGGTTTTATTGCCAGAGTTTAATTCAACAAGGTGAAGTTAGAAGCGGATTGGCTACCGTAGACAACTGCACCAGATTCTGCGTGTACCAATTTTGGTAAATCTCCCCCAACAGGTCTACAGGGCAGTTTAGGACCCAGGTTATTCCATTGCCTCAAGAATTTATACGAACTGATTTTTAACCAGATCAAAGGGTTTCTGTGTTCTTCTAACTTATGCGATTTCAGCCAAACAAATTTTTTCTATTGTATAATTTTATTGTGGCAGATTTTTTATTGATCTAATTGGTTTACTTTTTGAAAACAAGCTGCATGGATGTTTTACACCATAGGGGTACTTACTCGCTCCATCGCTTTATGATCCCTGTGTTTTTCTTGGCCTTCAACGTGTTACTTGCCGATTCAGACAAGGGTTCGATTTCACAGGATAAGCTATAGCTGCAGGGACAAGACAACAATATATACATAAGAACAGGAGCCAGTTAGGGCACTGACACATTAAATCTACAATATGGCTACAGCAACGCTGTGAAAAAGATGCCAAACATATCAATATTCACCTTTCGGCCTCAGTCAGTCGCTCCACACTGTGGAACCATTCAACAAAGGACTCTTCAGGTATGAAGCTGTAGTTGTTGCAGGCCGACTGCAGTAGTTTTATTTGTGCTATAACTTCAAACTCCTGAAAAGACAGAAAAAACACAACAGATATAAAAAAAACTGTTGTCTAAGCTTCAATAAATATCCTTAATAGCCCTACTAGTAATAATCAAATATAATTCTCAGTGAATGGGGTAACAGTACATAGTCTTAATCTAACCTCTGTAATAATGAAAACCAAGACTCACCTTCCGTCTCTTCTCAAAGTTTATAAGGCCACCCTGCAATAAAAGCACAAAGAGTTCATCAATGAGGGTTTGTAATACATAAGCCCACTAAGAGCTATGTGTACCTACAATGGCTACATAACATAGTACCACTGCCATGATAGAATTAACATTTCAGTAATGAATATCTCTTATAATGTTCCTTTGCCTGTGGAAGGTAGATGTGCAGAAAACCCCAAATATCCACTTCTCTGACTCAGACCAAGGAAGGTCTGAGCCAAGGAGAACTTTTACCTCCCACAATTAAGTGTGAGCTCTCTCCTCTGTGTACGAGGAAGACTCAAGCATAATAGGTGATGTGCTAGGGTAGGTGAAAATCTGCACGCTCAGCACTCTCTCACTGCAAATTAAGTCATTTCTACAAAAAATCTTCCTAAGGCCCCTTTCACACTTGTGCGACTTGTCCTGCGACTTGGGACCGCAAAGTCGCATGACAAGTCGTACACCATGATTTTCAATGAGTACCATTCATATCTGTGCGCCTTTAAGATGCACCGACTTCAAAAGTAGTCCCTGCACTACTTTGGTCAAACTTTGATGCGAGTTGAGGTCCATAAACCTCAAGTTTACACAGGTATTCCCTGAAATCACAGCAAAATCGGGGCCGCGAAATTGCCGCAACTTGAAAGTTGTGCTGTGTGAAAGGGACCTTAAAGTGGTTGTCAAGTCATGACAACCACTTTAAACTACAGGTAAGCCTACAATAAGGCTTACCTGTAGGTCCAGGAAATATCTCCTAAACCTGTACGGTTCAGGAGATATTCCCTGTATCTGCATGTGCCGGCATCATTGGCACATACGCACTGAAGAATCAGCACCCGGGGTAGCCCAGGGTGCCATTTCTTCTGTATTCGTGCCGTAAATGATGGCTCCTGTGCACATGCGCGGGAGTGACGTCATCGCGGCTCCGCCAATCGCAGCACTGAATCCCACGCTGTGATTAGACAGAGCCGCAGACCCAGAAGAACGATGTTGCTGATCACAGCGGTGTGCCCAGACCGCTACAACAGGTTCGTTCCAAGGTAAGTGTTTCATAAGGAGCTAGTATGCGCTTTTTTTTGTGGGGGGTAGGGGACGGCTTTACAACCACTTTAAGTATACTTTTGTTTGAAGACACAAACTATTGCAGTGCTGTATTTATTAATACATCAATAAATGTATTTTTAAAATATAAGCAGAGTAATAATCTGAATTCAACCTCAATTTTTGTGATTCCCTACTCAGCAGAGTACACGCTGGCAGATGCAGAAGCAGCACTAGTAAACTGCTGCATTTTACTGGGCAGGAAATCTTGGTTCTGGATGGCGCTTTTAAAGTGAAGAGATTTTTTTTAAAATTTTTTTTACTTTATTGACATGTCAAAGTGCGACATTTCAATAAAGTATAATCTCTATGCACCGCAGTTATGCATAGAACAAACAATAATTTCTATGCAACGCAGCTGCATTGCAGCGTTTAGAAAGCTGTGGATGAGCTGCAGTGCAGGATGGAGACGCTGCAGATTTCTGTACCGCACTGCAGGTCACCAGCAGGCTGCATTCAAGTGTGAATAGGGAACACCGAGAATAATTGTTTTCTGTATGCCTTTGTGGAATCCTAAGGTTTTCTAGTGCTGAAAACCACATATGTGTGCACAAGTGTGAACAAGCATGTTCCTGAAAGCCCCAGGAGACCCGACAAAACAGTGCTCACTTTCCATTTCTAAAGTCATAGCTTTGCCACAATTCCCGCCATTTAATGCATTCTAACCGAGAGAGGTTTGCACTGCGGAGAGTGGCCGAACCCAATCTTTAAAACAGACTGTTAATATCAACACGTTGAGTGCTCCAGGGCTCACTCAGGAAAACAATGAAAAGTAGTTAACATTAAAAACTATCAATACACACTGAACTGAGAACAAACACAAAGCACCCTACCTCTAAATAATCCTTCATTGCAGTATCCAGCATCACCAGGTCAGTAAGGAAAGTGCCCAGATAAGGTATGGTGCCCTGCATAACTCCCTGCAAATTGAAGAGGATGTATTAACATTAGTGGACACTAGAGGGAGCAAGCAGAAAAGCCATCCCGATTTGCAGAGGAATTTCCTACCATTTCTCGCTGCTGCTGTTGCCTCTTCTGTGCTCTTTTAGGGTTAATATCCAGGGTTGCAAATTTAGACGTGCCCTCCTGCAAAGTTAACAGAGAGAATGGAATATTAATGGCAGAGTTCAATATGTACATATGTGAAACAGAAACAAGAGCATTAAATCGCATAGAAGAAACCATTCTTAAATGGGAATTCTCGGCTGGTAACATGCCAAAAATCATGGATTGCCTGGGGCTGAAAAATAATAAACAAGCCACGCCCTCCCGTTCAATAGACCTCTGACTGCACGCCAGACCCCTCAGAGCAATGTAAACTATGCATGAGCAATTGTTTCACGGCGATTTGGTGCTAATACGTGGAATTCACGTAAAAGGCCGATCAGAGGTTTGTAACCACGCCAAGAATAGAATAACATTTATGTCTCTGCCCTAGCTGCGTAATTGAGATTAAAATGTGTTTTACAAGTGGCGGGCAGCTGCCTCGGAGGTAGTCAGAAGTGGGAGCAAAGTATTTTGGGAATGTGAAGCGAAGAGCCTGGCTGGTGAATAGCTAGGTGCCCACTCAGGATTCCGGAATCTTGTGTACCACAACACATTCTTCTTCATTCTACAAAAACAGCAGCTGCTTCTCAAGAGACACTTTCAATTTGCCCTGAATGAACCAAAGTGACAGAGTCTTCAAAGTCCACTTTCTGACCCAGGTTGATGTCACATTCCCTTGCTGCTCCATTCATTCATTACAGCGGAGAGAGTCAAACCCTGTGCAAGTGTTACGTTACAAAGGGTAGAGGTCTTCCTCCTCGTCAGGTTAACAGTATTCATACTGCACTATGGGTAGAGTTCCCATGCTCCTCCATCCCCCCAGAGGCATCATGAATTTAATGAAGCACAGTGAAGGTGACAATAGGTGGGCCAGAGTGGGCTTCTAAGAGACTCTGAATGGACACACTTACATATGTAGCCCAAAACAATGAAAATAGTGCTGCTTTAACCCCCCCAAACCTGTATCAGTTGGATCGGCATGTCAGTAGACTGGTGCAAGACAGACAGGGTTGGCTTGTCAGGCTCTAGTGGACTTCAACAAAATGGCGGCTGTCTGCACACAGACACTGGCTCCCTGTTGCATGAATGTAAATAAAAAGGAGTAAAGGATGGCTTCAGCTCTTGTTCTCCATCCACAGAGAACTTACGCGTTTCATACTTTTGGGGACTTAATTGTAGAGGCATCTACAATTAAGCCCTGAAAAAGGCAAAACGTTGTCTGAGGAGTTCCCTTCTCAGAACAGGAGCCGAAGGAGCTCACATTCATGCAACAAGGAGTTGGTGTCTGTGTGCAGATGGACGCCATTTTGTTGAAGTCTGAAGGGACACAGGCATTCTTTTTCAAGTCCACATTCACCCCAGAAAATGTAAAAGGTAGGTTCACCCAAATTTGATATTTCTGTTTTTGTAAGATGCTGGAAGCTCATGTTCATAGGTTTGCTTGGGTCAAAGCTGCTCAATACAAAAACCTTTGACCAACAATAAAAGCTAACCAAATCAACTCAAGTGCAAGGCCAAGGGCCCAAAGTTATGGTGCACAGAGCTCACTGCTGGAAATCCCCAGGCATACAAGAAACCAGCAGGTCTCTTAGCTTTCCAGACTCCACCTAAAATGACCATATCCATTTTTGAGTGAATTGATCTTTTAGAGTAAAAAATTATATATTACATGAAGCTATGCTCCCAGACCATCCCTGAGCATCTCAAAAATTGGCAGCCGTGGGTTCCATGGTAGGTGCCCCTTGCTATGTCCATTGGATCCCACAACTTCCTCCCATCCTATCCTTCTCGACTTTCTTTTACTTTGCGGATTACCTACACAGTATTGTATAGGAATCATAGGCTGTTTTCCACCTTTTGTACCAAGGAGCTCTTAAGCGCAACCCCACTGGGATTCAGAGTCCTTCCTGCTTGTTGTACTGCATTTTGCTCCAAATAACACTTTCTTGAGGTTGTTACCATGCATGAAAAGGTATGTGATTCTATACTGTTTTAAATGTGTATAGTGGCATGATATATATATATATGATAGTAAACTCTAATGAGTAGGGCCCTCTTATTCCTCCTGTAGTGAATTGAATTGTATTGTAATTGTACTGTCTGCCCTAATGTTGTAAAGCGCTGCGCAAACTGTCGGTGCTATATAAATCCTGTATAATATTGTTTTACAGATGATTTGTACAATGTCTGTACTCTGTTCTACTAATCTAGATTCATAAGAATCTTTGAACAGGGAAAAAAAAAAAAAAGAAGACCGACTTTTCCAAATATCCTGCATGCGCTTTTCTCTTCTTTTGCCCTAATTCACATTTGCGAATAGGGCAATCAGCAGATTCTTGTAGCAAGAATATGTGATTCTGACACCTGGGATCACAGGTGGTTGTGAACATCTGCAGCCAGAAAGCCAATACAAAGCTAAGGCAGGCTAACAGGAGCTGTGGCTGTCCATCACTGGTCACATGTAATCACACATTAAGTAGTTACCTGCCGTTAGGGACAGATGATCGGCCTTGGACGCAATCTGTCTGCATCCAGGGCTGATCATTTTCCCTAACCCCAGGTAACCCCTGGATGTGTGGATACCTGTGATCATCAATGGCTCCTGTTAGCCTGTCATTGCTTTGTACAGGCTTCCTGGTAGCAGCTGTTTGCAATCCACAGGAATCTGCTAATGGTTCTATTTACAAGTGCCATTGAGGGCCCCCCCTGCTCATAACGGAGCATTGCAAATTGTAGTTCATCATGATTATGGCATCCTTTTTGTTCTGTGCACTTTGAAGCTATACAGTATATGATCTCCCATAGCAATCAATAAAAGGGGGCACAGGGGAGCAGCAAAGCTAAGAATTGTGAAAGAAATCTAATGGCATATAACTGAGAAGAAAGCTGAATGTACAGTGAGAATATCACAAGGAGGTGCCCTTTAATGGCACTGTCAGGCTGCCTGTTGCTTTTGATAATGAAGCATGAAAAGCGTGGGCTGAACAGAGAACGGAGCTGGCCAATAATTTGCTCTTGGCTATGGCTGAAGAGGAGAGATAAGGAGAGGGATTCCCTTATACTCCTACACACATCATCACGCCCAAGCCTGACACACTGAACCTGCACTTGGCCTGGTGTGAGTAAGAGGGTGTGTACCAGGGGTTCCCTTTCGTGATAAGCAAATGACATAAGACAAGCAGCTTTTATGTATGGCACGTAAACACTAGCCCTATAGGAGGTACCCTGCTCATGCCAAGAATACACAAGAAAAATGGAGGGGGAGGGCTGGCCGAAAAAAAAAAAAAAACATAACAAGAAAACGAGCTAAAGGAGATAAGACAAAGAAAGAAAATAAAATAAAAACACAAGTATACGTCTCATATGTGGCTATTTAACAACACAGCTGATAATGACATGTGGTCAACAGCTATGTGCAATATGGTGCTTTGTGTAAAGGGAAGTTCAAAGAAATAAAAAAATAAAATGACAATGTGCAAATAGGTTATAGGGTCACGACCGTGCAACTGTCAAAAAAAAAAAAAATAGGGCCATTGCCCCACAGTAACGGTTCCTTATTTCAGAGGCTTTAAATATTATATATGTATATATATATATTTATTTATATTACACACAACAAGATGTACTAAAACTATTTATATGAAGAAAAAAAAAAAAAACATTCAGCACATCTCTCCAAAATATGCATGCAGACCTCCCCATATACAACATCAATGCATGTACAGAATAATGCCTGTTGATCCTGCCAGTAATCCTGTTAGCGCCTAACTTCCTGATACACTGAAATTCCAAGTACTGTTGTTAGCCATGCCCAAACCTCCTCTGTGGACTACTAAACACATTTCCTTGATGTTATTGAGATGATGAGAGACACTTCCTGTCCTATGGATGACAACACTGCTCCTACCCAGTACAGTGAGTGAGCATTGCTACCCTAGGATAGGAAATATGTTACTGGCAGGATCACCAGGTGAAAATAAAGAGAAAACAGTCTAAAAGTAGAAAGACTAATGCAGCCACCACATGTAAGGACTGGTAAAGTGCAATATATTCCATTTTTGTTCTAGGGTTTAGATCAGGGTTCCTCCAGAGGTTGTGAGTGGTTCCTTGAGCAATGAGCAGTTTCTGCGTCTCAGATAAGTTCTCACTGACTCCATTGGTATTTTTAGCCATCTGTAAGGGGGTAACTCTTCCCAATGACCACAAAGGTAAGGAGCATTCTTCCCGCTGACCATCATGTTAATGTATCATGAGTTGTAAATATAGGAATCATTTAGTAGGGGCTCCCTGACACCAGAAATGTATTATAAGGCCTTTTGCACAAGATATTCCCGTTTGAGCATCTACTTTTTCAGACGCTTTTACTTTCATGTATCTGCGCGTATTTTCGTGCATATGTTATTGCGCGCAAACTAACTCGCATGCTCTTTTGTTCTGCAGTATGTTAATGGGCAACATGAGGCGTAAATTACTGACCAAAAATGCAGATTTTTCTATGTTTTTTGTACTGAAGAATACACGGCGCTTGTTTACGCACCTGTGTGCATAGAGACATTACAATGAATGGGCTGTATTTTATCGGTAAAAAAATAAGCTGTACTGAGCTTTTTCAAGCAGCAGTGTGCAAGAGGCCTAAGGGTTCCTTTGGGTTAAAAAGTTTGAGAAAGGCGGTTTTAAATTATACTTTAGCCTGGGTTACACTATTGCGATGTGATTCAAGTAATTCCCACTGCATTGCTGTGCAGATCACATGCAATGTCAATGCAATGCGAATTCAGCCATACAGTTGTATGGCTGAACGTGCATCGAATTCACGCAAAAATTCCTGCCTGAATTCACAGTTCGCACTGCGATCTGCGAACCGAACTGGCTGTGTCATTAATGTGAAATACCTGTGCATGTAGGGTAAAGCATCAGGTTTAATCCTCCTTCCCAAGCAACACATACTTTTCTTTCACTACTTCCCTTCTATATATTGTCTTTAAAACCTCTTTACAAATGTCATTCAAGCTGATTAGAATGCAATGTTGTGAGGCCCGAGTGTAGCTGCACACAATGCACGCTCCTTTCCTCTGCACATTTCAAATTGTTCTTTGTAAACACCCACCTTAATCAACAGCTCGCGGCTTAATGAGTGGTTGTTCTCATCCGAAAAGATCTCGGAAAGTTCCATAAATATCCGAAAGCTCTCTCTGAAAACAAGAAGAAAAAAAGGACTGTTGGTGGTACATTAAGAAAGGCTGTTTAAATTGACAGCTATGCAGGAAATTGTTCTAATTTAAGAAATGGCTTCAACCTTATTCAGTTAAGCTAAAAGCAAGGCAGGACTTGCAGTAACCCATAGGGTTGCTACTCTTCAAATGCATTTGGGTTGATTTACTAAAACTGGAGAGTGCACAATCGGGTGCAGGTATACATGGTAGCCAATCGGCTTGTTCAATTAAGCTTTGACAAATAAACCTGGAAGCTGATTGCTTTCTATGCAGTGCTGCACCAGATTTTGCACTCTCCAATTTTATTAAATCACCCTTACTGTTCTGTATTATAAGATTAAAAATCGAATACAACTACAGACATGGTGGTTCCTCCTCACCTAGAAACTTCATCCCAGGTCTTCTTCAGCCTGTGAATGGCGTTACACTGCAAAGCTGACAAGATGGCACGCAGAGAGGAGAAATTTTTCAGAATACGACACTCCTAGAAACAAAAAATTGTGTTTAGAAGGCTATTTAAAGGCAGCTATTGATAATTAAAGGTCATGGGAGAGTACAACTAAGCAGGTATGTGTCACACGTACCCTGGCTACGTCTATCCATCGCTCTATGATTTTGGCTCTCTGCTGGGGTTTCAGCGACCGGTCGCTCAGGCACGTGGATATGACACAGTTGGTGACGCTATTGAACTGGGAGACGGTGGCACGGATGGTTGGTGCCAGGTGTTCTTTGCCTTTCTTATCTCTTTGGGACCAAATGCAACCTAGGCAGTGGTAAGGTACAACCTTTTTGAAGAGATCCTAAGATGAAGACAAGCAAGATTGTGAGAAGTGAATCAAACCACAGCAAATGTAGGAGTAAGAAGTTAGAGAATTCATAGGTGGAGGTTTAGTCACAAGGACATCGATTTCCATAAAATGTAACTAGTACAGATGTATGAAACATTGTGGTTGTAGACTCATGATTGTGCCTTTTTTTTTCGATCTTGTATATTGATTGTTATTTATGGATCCAGCCACATTCAAAGATGTCCCAACATTAATGTAACTAGAACAAGTATGGCTGCAGTTCCTCCAAATCAATGACCAAGGATGGAACTTTTCCTAATCACTACTAGGGACATTTAAAAAGGTGTAGTGAAAGTAGCTATAAAATGGATGTTATACTTCACTACCATGCCTACCATATTCATTGTATTGGGAAACATCAAGAGGAGATGAATGAATGCACCTTGTGCAGCACTTACAGCATCCATGACGGTAAACTGTTCAGCCACCATATCCTGCCGGAAAGACAGGAAGTCCGGCTTCGGCTCTAAGAGGGAGCTCTCGTCCACAAGACGGAAAGTGCAACTTGAGTGATCCAAAACTGTAGGATGAGATGGGAAGGTTATGCAACGTGTGCAAGCTTATGTAATACAATAATGGAAATATGCTATAGCAAGCAACTGTAAAAGCTGCAAGATCAGAACAAACCTGACAAATTAACACTCTTTTTGTATGAGTCTCAATATGTCAATAACCGTTTAGACAATAACCCTTACAGATAGTTATAGAAATTTGGAAGTTTGTCAAGCATTCCCTCACACCACTCACCATCCTGATCCGCTTCGCTGATCTCTTGTCGCTGGAACTGGGTCAAAAGATTGCGTGCTCTGCGCTCCAGGTCCGAGCCAGGGATATTGTGCCGCACATAAGCGATAAGCTGCTTTAAACAGAAGTAATCGGGTGCCTGGCGAAAATCCTCTGAATACTGGTCCAGCCATGCTCCCAAGATGGACGAGATTGTGCTGGAGGGGAAATGGAAAACATGGATTTGGTTTTGTGCAACAGAGGTCTGGAGAGGATGAGAATAGCATGGTCTGTATTCGTAGTGATAACATTGCGTACAAAGTAGAGGAAAAGACATGAGGATGAAATGGGATTTTCTTTCTTTGTGTAGAAAATACTTCATGCAGACCTTTCAATGCAATACATATTTGACACAATGAGCCTTCCTATGTACAGTATTACCCAAGGCTTGAAAATGAATTCCAGGTATTGTATATTTTTTACATAGTTACATTGGTCCAAGTTTGATCAATGCATTTACCACACCCGGTTGATGCCCCTGGAAACACTATATCACTGAAGTACATGTCTCTACTTCAATGATTTCCACTTCTTCCAAGTCCTGTGCCGAGTGACAGGCCTGATGCACTCTAAATACAGGAGGTCGGCTGTTCGGCAAGGGTGCCATTCAGAGATTGACTTGCAGTCTCTGAATGAATGCAACGCGTTCCCTGATTGGATGAGGTGCAGAGCGTGACGTCACTGCCCCGCACCACCCTGGGACCCGGAAGCAAGAGGAGAATACTGGAGTAGCAGAGCAAGTGGAGATCTAACTGTGTAAAAATATACCATGCCTGGAATTTTTTGGGTCCCTCTCACCAGCATGTTAATTGTGGGCAGCTGGCTGTGACTCATGCGGCTTTACAGCTGGCTGCCTGTTTCCGCTTTGTGAATGGTCCAGCAGCCTTCTGGGACTTGTGATGTATCCTAGAAGGTTGTGAGCAAAGAGGGGGGCCCAGGTGATCTGAGCAGAAGTAGGAACGGGTACTTGTCAAAACTAGTTACCTGCTCTCCACCCCTTTGGGTGAAGTTCTGCTTTAATTAGCCTATCCTAGGCCAAGACGGTCTCTTGCCTTATGGGTAATTCATGTCATTAGAAACCGTAAGGGGTCTGTCTCTCTCAATCAGACCCTGTCTGGTAGACTTTCAATGAAATATAACCTAAGCAATGTGCAACACTACCAATAAGGAAGCATATGTGGCTGCCTCCAGCTAGGTATATGATTACACTTTCTACTACTCACTTTTCTGTACTGTACAATTTGAGGATCAGAAAAACTTCAAAGTGCACTTATCTTTTCGATAAAAGCCACATGTGCAACATAGGGTGTAATATTTGCTGCACTGAGAAAGATTAAACTGAAAGGTACATCTCTGGAGGGCAGCAACAGCGTCAATGTAAGATTGTGTAGAAATGTCTTTCTACTAATCTGCAGGTTCCAGCCTTAGGAAGGCAGACTATAAGCCGTTTAAGACGGGGCTTTCCATGGCAATGTCTGGATCATGCTCCCATCAGCCCTCTGCCTTTTGATCTCTGAAAAAAGAGGATGTTGAAGAGCAGCTTACAGGAGTAAAAAACTGCTGAGGAAGCACAGGTTTCGGAAAGTTTGAAATATTTCTCGGTTAAATCTACTTCAGCTATTTGTAGTTCAATGTTTGAACCAAATCATACAGGACAAAATGTTTTATATGTGCTGAGAGAAATAAAACAACAATGGCTATAAGTGTTTTTAAGAAAAAGGCAAAAAATCAACAGCAACCTATTGCATTTTACTACTTTACCATAATCAGAATGATAGGCGACAGCCGATTGGCTACACTCAGAACATTGCTTATGGCAGTATGACATTAGGCCCGCACATCTTGGCCTGTATAAATTCTCATCTTTATTTAAAGATTTTTCAATAACAAGCATACGAGCACAATGCATTAACTGGTGATTTACAGAACAGTTTATAAAAGACGGCCAATAAAATGCTATCAATCGTGTCCATTCATAAATCTAAATAACCATATGTATTGAAAGCGTCAAATTAACTGCAAGACATAAATGACTGAGCTCTTGGGCAAGTATGGCGACTTAGAATTTCAAGTCTTTTTATTTAACTAAAGGAAGGAATTAAAGCTGACCATATAACCTGCAAATTTCAGCTAGTTCTTCATGAAGCACCCCGAATCCCCTTAATGGGTGGCCCTTTAGGCACCCTCCGGCCAGACAGAAAATTGTTAAACGAACAGCAGCTACAGCCAATCAGATGCAACTGCTGTTTTGGCATTCTGATAGCCGCTGGTAGCAGCTGTCAGCAGGGCTGGCCCAAGCCATTGTGCTGCCTGGGTCCAAGAATTAAATGCTACCCCCCCCCAAAAAAAAAAAATCACGCCCACCAAAAGGCCCTCACATGCATTATTTTAGATCATGATAATTAAAACTAAAATTAATTTTATCAGAAAGTCAGATTTACATGCAACAGCACCTTGTCTACATGCAAAATTATATGACAGACCATTATGTTCCATTCCAAGGGGCGGGCTAGGGTAGTAGGGTAGTATAATGGCAAGCTAGGGCTGTATAGTGACTTTTTGAGCATGACAGGTTATGCAACAGATCAGCAGCCACTACTAGAAAAAATTATGGACAACAGGGATTCGTCTGTTAGATATTTTTCATTCACCCTATAGAATGCATGAAAAATATCCAACAGTGTATGGCCAGCTTAAAATGATTCTATAGGTTGTCTTTTTTTTTTTTTTTTTAATAACAAACATGTCATACTAACCTGCTCTGTGCCCTCATCTGCTTTTTGGGTTTTCTGACGTAATCCAGGCTCCTCCCCCTTGCCAAGTGCCCCCAACAGCAAGCCTCTTGCTATGAGTTAGGGCACTCCTGTGAATGGACATTGTCCATTGACACACACACTGTGGGACTCTACCTCGACCACCCCCTCCCCCCGCCTTCTCCTCCCCGGCAGTGATTGACAGCAGCAGGCTCCCGCTGCTGTGTGGGCCAATGAGGAGAGAGAGACCCGTAAAAGCCGCTGCTCTCATGCACATTCCTAGATTGAGATGGGGCTCAGATACGTATAAGGGGGGAGCTGCACCCAGAAGGTTTTTTTTCACCTTAATGCAGAGAATGCATGAAGGTAAAGAACCACTTTAAGAGTAAAGAATGCCTTTTGATGTAGGTTTTAAAGAGGCACTCAAAGTGGAGAAATGGGAGCTATGCCCCACTGACACGAGCCTCAAAAAATGGCATTTCATCTTCACCTGTCCGTGACTACTAACAAAAATCAGCTATTAGTACCAGCTGCTCCAAGTCCAGCTCCTCATTGATGGCCTACATTCTATTTAAAGAATTACACTGAATAATTAACCATCCCCTGTCTATCCAGGGCAAATTTCCAAAAGGTATGTTATGCCCATGCCTTTTCATGTGTTTTTGAGTACAGGAAGGCCAACCAAGATTGCTGTAACCTACTTTTTTAGCTCAAGCCGGTCATCCACGGTGTTATGGGAATGTTCGCCATTGAGCTGAGGGTGGAGGCGCCCAAACCTAGAAATAAAAAAATTAAAAAACAAAAAAGAAAAAAACTTAGTTTTGCATTTTACACTTCTGCCCGATGACTATCTCAAACATCCACTATTCCTTTAAGAAGCTCTTTATGAGCAGAACCTGTTGTACTGGATTTGTCTGAACTGAACTTCACACCCTCATTGAACTTTGAATTACTTAAACATGGTAGGAATGTAACAAAGTGTTACTGGACTGCTCATCATCAATAAAATTATAGATCTGTGATCAGTTGATGAAGTTATGCAATCATTATCTAACACCATCGGCTCCTTTGTTGCTCATTTTGTTTTGTGGTTTCAGCAGAAACTAAGCTAGGTGCAATAGAAGGTCATTGTAAATGTAAACTAAGGGAACATTTTCACTTTATCATTTTTGTATACATCAGGTTCCTTCACCTCACCTTGGCACCCCAGTATTTATCCCAGGTTGTGATGCTCTGTAGCTGCAATAATTGTTGCACAATGCATTGAGATGATGATATAATGCAGTCATTATGCAGATAGGTTTTCCACTCACTTAGATTTCTTTCCCATATGCATAGCAAGGACGATAACATGCTCATGAACATTAAGGGGGGGACCACCCAGGCTGACTTAAACTTGTATGTCCACATCTATCAGAATTAAGGTTCTGTGAACACCATGTGACTATCTTGTCCAATATCCTAGCAGAAAATGATTGGCCATGGGAGTAATCTTCCATCTAAATGCAGCTCAAGTAATAGATTAGATTGATGACCCAATTTACTCTACAACTGGGCCCTTCATACTGGCCAACCCAATCCAATCCCATTGCACCTGCTTGGGCTACCACAACGTAAAAATGGAATCCACCAATCTGACTCACTTGTTTAGTAACAAGTCCAGAACTTGCTTGGTGGTAGCGAAGGCCCGGTACGTGCACAGGAAAATGGTGACGTAAGTGGAGTCATTGCCCTTGAACGCAGAGACCAGGTATTCCACCAGCTTCTCCAGAGTCCCGGCTTTGATGGTCCGAACTTTGCATGTCTCGTACAGGCTCAGCCCCGACTCATTCTCAAACTGCATTGGAAGAACAGAAGAGATAGAAGAAAAAAAAAACCAATGTTAATCAGTTCCATAACTTAGTATTTGGGATGGCTTGCCTTAGGGGTTATCAAGGACCTGTTAGTGCCATCAGCTGATTAAAGAGCAAGAGGTTAGACATTAAGCATCAGACATTTACAAACAAGCAGCCCAAGTTATATTAGCATGAAAAAGGGGTTTTGTGAAATGCGTCAGTCAGGGGTAGTGTGAAAGGTATTGCATTTATAACAAACTTTCAAACAACAAACTTCAAAAGGAAACATAAAAGCAAAATGCTGATGATTACCATAGTATACTGAAGTGTTTACTAAACACTTATTACCCCTTTTTTCATGGTTTGATGTACAGTTGTTATGTGAACTTAATAAAAAAAGTTGATTTAAAATTAAAAAACAAAAACAAAAAACACTTATTCGGAAGAGGTATCAATACCCCAACCTTTGCCTTGCCAAAGCCATCATTAAACAAGTCGGTTGCCAATTTCATTTTGATCCACATGTTACTATAGGATTTGGCTAATGATGTCAGCCCCTAAATCTATGCAGGCCTTTCTTTCTGATCTCTATGCCATGTACACCCATGTGCTCTGATCCAACAGGAAGGCCTTTAAACCAGTGGTTCTCAACCCTGTCCTCAAGTACCCCAACAGGCCATGTTTGCAGGTTTTCCTTTATCTTGCACAGGTGCTTTAAATCAGAGTCAATTGTTTGGAATTTTGGACAGCTATTTTATCTAAAAGAATTTCCCAAAACATGGCCTGTTGGGGGTACTGGAGGACAGGGTTGAGAACTACGGCTTTAAACCACACAAGAAGGTAATGCACTAGGATGGTGCCCAATGTCCTAAGTGTGAAACCTTTGGAAACCTTACCTTAAATAGTTGGGAAACCTTAGGGAAAATAATTGAAGATAATAATTGCACTCGCAAATACTCCATAAAGAACATGCCCATCATAGTCTCCAAGGGTAACAGAAATCGGATGTTCAAAAGATGGGGAGTCTTCAATCTGCAGCTAAGGGACCTTGAAGGCTTCACATAATGGGTTCTGTAGCAGTTTTAAGATTCTCCATCTGTTGAACATCCAATAGTTTTTTTCCCTTACAACTATGATGAGCATGCTCCTTGTCAGTGCAATTATTATCTTTAATTATTTTCCCTAAGGTGTCCCACCTGATGCACTACGGAAGGGGGGCATCCAATGTCCTATCTTTTTTTGTTTTGTACAGTTGGTTTCTTTACTACTATTGTGACACTGGTGCTGTTACACCGAATACCGAATAAAAATGTTTTTTAAAAGGTTACCAATTTTTATGTATCGTTTATAATTATATTAGTAAAAAATTGGAATTGGTATTTAGTGTCTGGTCTACAATATATGCACCCAGAAAATCCCATTCCTATTACAAACTATTTTTTATGTATTATAAGGGATGAGGTGCTATTGACAGACATCGCCCACCTGCATATAGACTTATGGTGCTGTTGCATTGTTGTGCTAAGCCTAACTGACCCATTGGCCAGAAGCTAGCTAAAGCCACCCATAGCCGATTTGAATCTTGTCCAGTTCAGCAGGACAGGCAAAATGTACTCCAGTTGATCCATCGATCGACTTGGGTACAACCAGTATGTCAGATTCAGGAAATGCGATTGTTGCCAGTGGGAAAACCCCAATAGCTTCTGTGTTGATGGGGGAATAAAGAGAGTTTTGTTCCTGCCACCCGTGGGGAAAGGAAAGAATAAGGATTCATCTAAGGCCTGCTTAATCCAAAAAAAAAATATCACTGTAAGTGATGGATATGCAGCTGAGCACTCATCTTTTTCCTTTGAGCCCTCGTTCCCATCGGGCCGTTTTGACATGCCATTTTACATGTCAAATCACCGCTGATTTCCGGCAACGGCACCAACTGAATCGGTGCGGCGCTGCACCGATTCACAAAAGTAGTTCCTGCACTACTTTTGGTATGATTTCAATTGACATCTGTGCATGAACCCGCACAGATGTCTCTGAAATCGTTCCTGAAGATGGCTGAAATGCGGGTTTCAGCTGAACTCGCACAATTTCAAACCCCCCTTCAGTGTGGACCCAGGCCACCATGCTCTAGTGGCTGGCAGCTATTATTAAGGCAATCAAGTTGTCAAAAACAGAGTTCAGCTCCCTAAACTTTCCTTTACTCTACCCAAAAGAAAAAAGGCTTTAGATATTCTATAAAACCAAATACTGTTTACAAAGTTAAAATGCAATCTATTTCACAAATGTGACAGATCGAAACTGCAATAAACCAGCAGGTTCTTTGAGAAAAAAAACAAAAATGGTGCATCAAGTGCATTCCTGTAAGGTTTCTAGTATCTATAAGATCTATGGAATGCTGACAGTAGCATGCATTTGCTGCGGTCATTGTTAGTCAATGGTATTACCTGCTGACACAGTACACAAAACCTCCATATGAGTTTCAGGAAACAGATTACATTTGTCATGTTCAAAACATACACAGATATGCAGGATGCAGATGTTTATATAGAGGCACAGCATTATAGCTTTGTCTTCAGTTCAGCATTTCAGTTTTGAGATCCCTTTGTCGGGAGTCCCATGTCAGCTTTTTGAAGCTATATGTGGCAGGAAATCGCCTCGCTAAGATCCCAAGCCCCTTCCCCATTGTGTCCATGGCCTACCATATTCGGGCTTAGGCCTCATACACACGGACGTTTTTTGACGCAGGCGTTTTTTGCAGCTCTTCATGTTAGTCAATGGCCCCATAAAAACGCTGACGTTTTTGAGCTGTAGATGGCGTCAGTGAGCTGAAACTAGAACCCACGGCCAGCGCGTTCTGAGGCTGTAACGCTTTGGCATTTTTTGACGCCGCAAAACGCTCACTAACGCCAACTAACGCCGTATCGGCGTTAACCGGCGTTTTTTGACACCAACGTTTTTAGGTTGAAAAATAGCAAGGGATGATTTTTTTTAAAAAAACGCCTATTGACGCCGACGCTCACTAACGCTGATGGAGAACGCCGAAAAATGCAGATTTTTCTTTCCCTTGACGTCGGGCCCGACGTTTTATTTTTTAAGAAACCTCCATGTGTATGAGGCCTTAGGCTAAAGCTAGCCATATAATGATAGACAGGACTTTTATTCTCAGAATAGGTGCAGGCACCCCCCCCCCCTTCTGAAATCACCCCTTGTCTCCACCTCCTACCTAGCACTGTCCCTTGGTTCACCCCCTACCCACCTCCCAGTGCCACCCTTTTTAAGGAATTCAGAACCAAGGAATTTGTATGGAATGTGACACTGATAACTAGAAGAGCAATAAAATAGATCCCCTACAGACAACAGCAGAAGACCACCCCCCCCCCCCCCATCAACAATAGACCTCCAGCAACAATAGAGCCACCACAAACAACTACCCCCCATCCCAGCAACACTAGACCCCCCACTAGCAACAACAGAGCTCCCAGCAGCCGGCATCAATAGACCCCCCAGCAGCCAACGACAACAGACCCCTCCCTCAACACTAGACCCCCCACAACAATAGATACCCCCAGCAACCATAGATCCCCCAACAGCCAGCATCAATAGATCCTCCAGCACACTCTAGTATCCCTTGCAATTGCATACATTCTGTGCTGGAGGTGCCGGAACTGTGTTCCCATGCGTTCCCGCTGAAAAAAAGCCTTGCTGATAGAATTTTGGACAGTTCCTGATGAACCGGGCGCAATTTGCTTTGTGGATGGCCTTGACAGCACCCTACCGTCCAACATCCCCCAACTGGAAAGTCAAAGGAGCTGGGTGAAAACTGTTGGGCGAACAGTGCCTGCATCCAATCACACTTTAGGTATTCTGGCAGCCACTGGTGCTGGCTGTCAGACTACAATAGATGCAGTGGGAGATTTGTCCATCCGCGCTGCATACGATCTCACCTTGGCTTAGGGAGAGGATACTTTGACAGAGCTGGCCAATCATCTCTAATCCTCCCCTTTAGTAGAGATTATGTTCTGACATTTGATCACGTCACCTATGCTCTGGTATTCGGCCACGTGACCAATTCTAGAGGGAGCTTGAAGAATAGTTTTCCACAGGAAAGGTATTTTAATTTTTCTTTTTATTTATTAATGTAAAAGCAGCAGGAAAGGAGGAGGTTGTTATTTCAGTATAGCTTAGCGTTAATGATGCTGATCTACGGCACTCCTAGAGCTCCGCAATGCATTCTGGGGGGAAAATACTCAATTTAGCGGGACAGTAACAAGTTCCCCACCATGTAGACTATTTTAATTTATGACAGGATATGATAAGCTAAGAGCAGCCTTCCTTCCTGGTGTGAATGTCATAGCTAGAACGTGCTGAATGTATACATTGCCCTGACTTCTATCACTCTATTCCTCTGGGATACAATGGAATGTGTATACTGTAGATTTCATTTCCCCTACATACCTTTTTCTCAAGTATGTTTTATTTTACCCTTCCGTCCTTGAGTTCTATAAACTAAACCACTTCCCCGGAGACTTGCACAGGTCAGGATCCTCAATGGGATGGAGTTACCGTAAGATCTTGGCTGACCTCCACTTGGCCGGGCGCATGGGCCCGCTCCCGCCCTGTCCCTGACATGGACTCTGTCTGGCTGAGGTAAGACTAATGATACAAGCAGTTTATTTCAACATGGGAGTCTATTTTTCATGTTACAGCTGGAGATTATACAGTCTGAAGAACAAAAAGAGTCCTCCCCCTCCTTTAACCCGTTAAAGCAACTCGAAAATGATGCCCCTTTACAAGGCAGATACGTGCCCTATGTATTCTACTGTAGGGGTCTGCTTCTTTCAAGGATTGCATGGATACCTACATCTATGTACTTATATATAACTTTATAGCAAATAATCCCATGTGATCTTGAACACCAAAATATTACCTTTTTAACTCTGTTTTATAGCTGATGATGTCACCATAGCTATATCTTGGGCCACAGTGAAGCTACTAATCCCTAGGTAAAGGGGGGGTACCAATGCTGGCCTTCTAAAAATGCTAGCGTTCTTGCTATTTCTGGCTTCAGTACTTCTAAACCACTAACCTGGAACAAACATGTAGAAAATAATGTAAGAAAAGTCAGAATACCTCATCTCTATACTTGTTTGAGGTCAGTGGCTGCCATTGCCATTTAGTGAACTTATTGAACCCTGGTGCCCAACCTACGGCATTTTGGCACTTATTGTGCCGTCTTCAGGGCCCCTGTAGACAGTGTTTGGGTGCTTACTCAAGCCAGTGAATAAAAAATATTAAGGGTTACTAAACCCACATCATAAAAAAAAAAACACTGTAAATTGTGTATTAAGTGCTGTTCAATCTCACTCAGTCACTATGAGGTTTGTTTTCTGTATTCTGCAAAACCCTGCTTGATCCTGCTGTTCTCTATCTCCCCATTCTTTTCAAGTTCCCAATTCAGCTAGGGGTTTTGCAGAGCGGTGTTGGCAACTCTGCACATGCTCAGTTATCAGTGAGTTTCAATGCTGAGCATTCCCTCCCTAGCCCATCTGACCAGAGAGTCACACATGTGGGTGTATACACAGTAGTAAATGACAGCTACTCCCTCCCCCCTCCATGCCCACTAAGCAGCTAAACACAATGGGGATGGGGTATTACTTGTAGATTAACGGAGGCTTCACCTCCCTGTTATTCTAAGACACAGGGTGGAGGGGCATGACATGCCTGTGACTGGCAGAAATCCACCCACACCATGCTATTTCCACAAAATACAGATTTGATTTCAAATATATATTTGCATGACTATTTAAAAAAAGTTTATTGATATCAGTTATTTATTTATATTTCAACGGCTGTTTTTTTTTTTTTTTTTGAACATGTGACAAGCAGCAGAGGACTAGATGTTCCTCCTGCTTACGTTTCCCTGCAGACAGGCTAGGAAAGAGCTGGGTCATGTGACAGCTGTATAGCGATTGGGAAAAAGAGATATATATATATATATATATATATATATATATATATATATATATATATATTTTTTTTTTTTTTAATCAAAATAATTCCAGTGCCATCATCCACATACAGATATAGATAGAAGTGACAATGTCAATTAAACAGTGTGTGTTTAGTATCACTTTAAGAGTGGCTTCTAGAAGTATGATCTTTATTACATACTTACATTGGTCCAACTTGGACCAATGTAAGATTCCAAGGTCCAAAAACATGAGTGTCCAAGGTGACAGCAGTTACTTGGCATAGCAGCAGATAACAGACAAGCATTGAAAATTAATATACAGATTAAAAACAATTAAGAAGGTTAAGTTTAGCAGACATTGCTCATTACGTGCAAACAAAGCCAGGTTCAGCCAGGATGGAGCCATGATGGGTACAAGGTATGTGCATGAAAGTGTATGGAGAACAGCCGCCATGACTGAAGTGTGACGTGGATCACTAGAGGTAGCAGAATACATACTTGGACTGCAGGAGAACTAAAAGGCATTGGTTTCTGTATCAAAACCTATCAGTGCCTGGCTATTTTATTACGCAGCCAGACAGATTAGGTTTGGTTTTTTTTCTACGTGGGGGGGCCTTTTTCCTGCTTGGCTAAGCTGCAGTTGTATGGTCTACTATTGTTTTATGTCCTTAAAGGAAGACAAAACGGCTGCCAAATCCAGTTCAAACTTAGATTTGGCCAACCCAACAAGCAGCCATCATTATAAGCTACAATAAACACAGATATGGATAAAAACCCTCCAGGTTTGCTTACATAAGGTGGAGGAGTCATCGGTATGCACCTGAAATGTCACAAAACACAACTAAAAACCCGACTTTTCAATGAACAGCGCTATGAGGATGTCAAAGTGCAGCACTGCATAAAAACCAATTAAAATCTGAGATCTGCACATTGGCTGTATGCCGTGTTGAACTAAATTCTCCTGTGTATGTCCAATTTGTGTGTGAAAGGCATGAGGATCTTTTTTTAGTTTACAGACAGACAAGGGCAGGCACACACAGGTTAGTGCAAACCAAGCTGGCAGATCATATATATGATGGCTCGTTCCTGCTTTCCTCTGTCTTCCCTGACCACATAATATATAGGAATCATTTTATGGAACCCCCGCCCCCCCCCCCCCCATCCCAGTTTTGCACTAGCCCTGTCTTCCTCACCGTGGTATCCCGGGGTCCGGCAAGCCCGCCTTCCGCAGTGCCCATGGGAGACGGTACCCTGCTTACCCCCAGCCATCGCTGCCCCTTGTTGGCGGTGTGGTGGAGCTGCACTTTGCGGAGGGAGATGCTGTAGACAACACCGTCATCCACCTCTTCTCCAATCTCCTGCGCGGAGCTCTGTTAAAAAAAAAAAAAAAAAAAAAAAAAAGGAGGTTAATTATTTTCATCAACCTTTTACACATTGAGTGTTTACATGAGAAAATCAGATAGGACTCACACTAAGTAAATGTTCTGTGCTCAAGCATGATTGTCCTCCTCATGTCATCACCTCTACCAGCCAGACCACAGTGATCCTGCCTGCTTCCATACTTAGTGATCCATGAGAGTTCCGTGATAGCGATCACACAGATACCTACCATGTGCGAGTCCAGAAAACTGTGCCCAAGCCCACCTCTGCCAGTGGTCCTGGGCACCGTAAGCTGAACCGAGCCAAGCATGGTACAGAGCAATCACAGTCAACTGAATTGGACTTCGAGTCAAATGTGCTCGGGCACGAAACGATTTGCCTAGTGTGAGAACAATCAAAGTCTGCAGAGGTGGTGGCCATTTTCTTTTCCATGGCTGATGTAGTAATGAAATAAAGAAAACTACCACTAACTCTTGTTTCAATAATCAAATACTTAAAAATAAAGTACATTAGACAAAAAACTTACAGGAGCAATGTACCCCAGTCCCCACAGCAACCAATCAGAAACCATACTTCATTAGTCGGACTACATGGAAGTAATAAAACCAGACATCTAATAGGCTGCCATGGTTGACAGTCCCTCGTTGTTCATCTAACAGTTACGTAGCCGCTCAGCCTCTGAATCCTGTTCAAAAGCCGCTCTCCAAATGGAGCTTCATTCTCAGCGGAAACTTCAGTAATCCTCTCTCACAATGTAATCGGATCCGCGGCCTCCCTGATAATGACACCCACTAGAACGTGTCCACAGCAGCTGCCAGTCACCAGATGGCCAAGAAAGGCGCATCAAATAATAAACAAAATGCGATTACCTCATAAACCTGTTAAGGGATTAAATGGCTTTTGGTTTTGTTTTTACTACCAATAATACTATAGATTTGAAAAATGCAGGTTATTTTAAAACGCAAGTAAATAGCTAGATTGCAAGCTCTTAAGCCAAGACTTGCACATAGAGCTACACTGACACTCTTCGAATAGCACTCATTGCTACCTAGTTATAAACTTAGTGGAACAATCATATTACCGCTGTATAGACATTCCACCCTTCACAAAGTAAACATACCATTCATGCATTTTTCTGAATTGCCTCTTGTCACTTCCTGAGTGCCCCCTTCAAAGCTCAACACAGTGCCAGGTGCTCCAACACCCTCTTACAAAGAAGAACATAGGAGTGGCAAATAGACCAAAGAAGACGAGGAAAATGGAGCTCCTGTTCCAGGAAAAGGCTTTCATTATTGGAGTGGGCAAGAGAGTAACACGGCCCTGGTTTCCTTTTCTACAGGATGGAATGTACAGGTTATGTATAGGTTATGGAACGCCCCATCACTCCACCTGACAGACCTGAAGTAAGAGGCAGAGATTTCCTCCTTCTCCGCCATTACTCTACTTAACCCTAAGCATACCTTCCAACATTCTAGGATGGGAAAGGACAAAACGAGGCACAAAAACTCTTCCTTTATATCAACTTAAAAAAAAAAATGCAATATTTTAGAGGCTGGATGAAAGGTTTAGTGTAGTCTTTACATTTAATTTTATATTTAAAATGTTACTTTTTTTTTTTTTTTTTAATAGATGTCTATACATCAGACCAAAAAAGCAAAAGTAGTACGGCCCCTTACACACGGGGCATCTAGCTGCTGCGAATGCAATCCCTGTGTTTTGGTGCATCTAGGAGGCACAGATCCAGAGTCCAGGACTGCAGCCTGTCAAAGTCTATGGCAGGATGAACCATACTGCGGCTGGATAGGGCTGAAATCTGTACAAAGTACGGCACATTTTTAGGGTGCTATATGTTTAGGGACAAATGCCCAGCCCTGAGCCACTTTGGCTCTTACACTTTGACAGGATGCAGGAAGCGGGTCTGGAAGCTGCACCTGTGCCTCCTGGGAGCATTAAAATGCTGGTGTGCCATGCACAGGGGCGGGACACCCCACGTACAAGTGACCTAAGGGGGGGGGGGGGAAGAGGGAGAAGGACAGTCCCTCAAATTAGAATACATTGGGACCTATGCACTAGGACCCCATGTACAAGGGACCTAAGGAGGAAAGAGGGACTTGGCCTCAAAAGAAGGGCAGTCCCTCTAAATAAGAATACATTGGGAGCTATGCCTATGCACTAGGACCCCATGTACAAGGAACCTAAGGAGGAAAGAGGGACTTGGCCTCAAAAGAAGGGCAGTCCCTCTAAATAAGAATACATTGGGAGCTATGCCTATGCACTAGGACCCCATGTACAAGGGACCTAAGGAGGAAAGAGGGACTTGGCCTCAAAAGAAGGGCAGTCCCTCTAAATAAGAATACATTGGGAGCTATGTTTTTGCACTAGGACCTCATGTACAAGAGACCCAAGGAGGAAAAAAGGGACTTGGCCTCAAAAGAAGTACAGTCCCTATAAATAAGGGAAAGTTGGGAGCTATGGCTATGCAGTAGGGAACAGTCCACGGTCTTTGTATCGTATGTAAACCGCTGTGCAAAATCTGGCAATAAACAAACATCTATTTCTGAGAAACGGGCAAAGCTGATCTGCAGTGACTGAGAATGCGGGATATTCAGCATGAAACCACAGAGGCATGCTAATGAAGAAGCCCAGGTTACATTGTGTTCCTTCTGGAAGTATCAAGAGTACAGCTCCCTAAGTGATACAAAGTATGTGTGTCCATTGAAACATAATCAAGTTCATACAAAAAAATAAAGAAATAAAAATCATTTAGTGGACACTGTTGGGCTTTACATTCACTAGCTTGTTATGACTCAGGGTGTCCAGAAAAAGATAAAGCCTCACTCGCTGTGTATTGTCTGTAATGTAAAATTGTTACCAAACCCACAACAGTAAAATCAGTGTGTATATGCAGTAAATCATGCTGGTTATACTCGCTGTAGAACCTAAGGGTTTAATCCTCCGCATTGTGTAAAAAGGCCGTTTGATTCTTCTCTTATCCTCCCCTTCTTCCACTGTCCCCAAACCATCTCCAGATAGTACAGAGGCTAGGGGACAAGCTGCACATGCTCAGTTTGGTGTGTATTGCTAGAGAGGTTTTAATTTTCTTGGGAGAGTGCATGTGATTAACACAGGGCCAATCAACACTGTCCAGGCAGAGGGTCAGGGTTCCTGCATCCTCATAGGACAATCATGGGAGAATAAAAACTCCTCCTACAAGCTTTAGCCAGACACTGATAGAAGTCACAAGACTACTCTAACTGCTGATGAGAAAAGGTATTTGGCAGTTTATATTTACTAAAATGATTGCATTTCCTTGTTCTGTGTACTGTGGGAGACCAGATATCGTGAATACAGGGTCCTGGGTTTAGTAACACTTAACTAAATGCAAAGTTCAGCACAGACAGTTAGGCCGGCCATATACACAGATTTCTCTACCCATGATAAACCATGTGGATGGAGGAATCTCCATTGCCAGCAGTAGCAACAATGGTGGCTGCTTGAATATTCGAACAGTTACTTCAACTAATTGAATGCAGTCACTGTTCAGCCATTCATTCTCCATCTGGTTCCTTGATTTTTCACTTGAAGTTTGTCAAGCAGGGTGGTGCTGATATGGGCAGCTCGAATCTGGGCTGACGCCTGCTGAATCAGCCAAAATTTGAGCCATGGGTGGCCAGGTTTAATTCCTCCGGTAATGGACATGGTAAGCTTGGTGGAGCTGGAAACTCGGCTTTAGAATTGGTAAACTATCAAGCTGTCAAATTTTAATCTGGCAGAGCAATAAAATTGACCAATGTGCCAATCTACTATACCTAAAATTACCAAGTATATCCCACATGTACACCCACCAAATACACAACGGATAGAGAACAACCTTGGCCATCCGGACAAGGATGAATGTTGTACAATGTCTGAAAAACGCCTAAAGCCCAACTATGTTTAGGAGGCATCTGCAAAGCTTTTGCGGAACCCCTTGGAAGGAAAATTTTGAGCGCTGAACAAAACACTGCCCAAGGTGGTGTGACTGTGGCGTGCTTTGCAAGTTGCCAATCCCTGGCAAACACTGCAAGGGAGATAAAAATAACTTGAGATAAACTCATTTTGATTGGTGCATGTGCGCTAGACCGATTTTTCAAGCAGTTGGAAAGCCTAAAAACGTAAAGAAAATTCGTCTTCTTCATGCCCATATGGTAAAGCCTAAAAGTGGTTTTGAGGTTCTGTGATTTTTTTTTTTTCCTTTTAAAAAGGAAACAGAGGTGAGCATTCAAATTTTATAATTGGGGGGCAATAGGTAGAATTCAATTTTTTTTCTATGTCTTCTGCACAAATGGCTACCCACAGCTGTTTTTTGACACTTAGTTTCAAAACATATCAATGTAAAAACGGAACAATTATCTGCACAGAAGTCAGAAGGGGAAGGACCTGTAGTAGCTGTAGTGAAAGGGTTAAAGTTGAGTTGGTTTTGCTTCCCCATTCTCAACTCGTCACATGCACTTTCTGCACATTCAAGAAAATCCCCAAAACTTCCTCAATCTCTTGTCCTCAGAATTAAGGCGGCCTAATAAAGCCATATGTTCTGGGTTTCGCTCCAACCGCAGACTTACAGATAGGACTGGTATGGCGCAGGTCTGGCATGCAGCACCTATAAAGCACATAATGATAATTTATTAGGTCTTTGGAGGAAAACCTGCAATCTCCGCTCACAAGAACGTGTGTAGTTCAAAAGGTTAAATGAAAACCTAAGGCCTTAATGCAAGGAAACCAAGCTAACCACTGTACGGCCATTTTGTTTCAACAAATTCGACTCTTCTTCAGACAAATGTGGCTTTTTAGATAAAAAAGGAGATCCTATCGGGTCACACAACTGACAGACTCTTTAAAACAAAAAATGTCCTTCGATCAGAAGTGCTGTTACGCAAAGTATATGCAAATATCCAGACGTGCAGACATTGCTATGCAAAGCGTAGAGGCGACACAAACTGACTATGCTTTCCTGTGGCTCAAAAAGAAACAGGAGGATGGGTCTACTATGGTTTTGAAAGGCTTGAAAAAAAGTGCAAATTGCAAACACTAGAAAACCATCACAAAAACATGATGCAGAGAAAAAAGAAAGCATAATTGATTTTGTTTAATTTTTTGGGTGACTGGTGGCCATGGTTGCTATGTACAACACTAAATGACACTTCCACTTATAAAATTTCACATACCTTATATACTCATGTATAAGTCGAGTTTTTCAGCACATTTTTTATGCTGAAAAAGCCCCCCTCGGCTTATACACGAGTGAGGGTCCCAATCTAGATTGTCCTGGACCTGGGTGGTCCCGGTAGAATGCCCACGGCGTGTGCAGGTTGTCATGGTTGCCGCATGCTGCTTCTCTCCCCTTGGCCATATAAGAGCACCGCCCGTCTCTTAGATGACTCGGCGGGTCTCCCCTCCGCCTCCTCCCGACTGACGTCATGCTCGGGTCCGCCCCCTGCATGTCAGCCGAGGAGAGCAGAAGAGACACATGGTGAGTCATCTGAGCGCCAAGCAGCACTCGAGACATACTCAGTCTGCATAATTACCCCCTACCTGTGCATAACTACCCCTCCCTGTGCACAATTACCCCTGTATCGCTCCCCCTGTGCATAACTACCCAACCTAGGCTTATACTCAAGTCAATACGGTTTCCCAGTTTTTCGCGGAAAAATTAGGTGCCTCGGCTTATACTTGAATATATACGCTAAACCTAACAACCATGGGCTGTTAACAAAACAATGCTAAAAGACACACAATGCAGAGCAAAAAAAAAAAAAAAAGGTTTTATTTTTTGGGTGACTGGTGGCCATGGTTGCTATGCACAATACTAAGACACTTCCACTTATAAACCACATAAGCCTAACAACCATGGTTACTATGGGCAAGACACTTGGGCTTATAAAAGCTCATATAAGCCAGCCAATCTATTGGTTACCAGTCATTACCCCATGCAATTTTTTAGGCTTCTTGAATGCACACTGGACATCAAACTGTTGAATACCTACTGTCCACAATCACACTGCTATGGGCACAGACAATCCTTACTTCTGACAAACAAGGGCTTGGTTCTCATTGAAACATTAGGCTGGCAGCTTGTGCATATTAGTTTACAGAATGGTTGCCAGCAATACGCCCAACCTTTAAACCCCAAAAAAGAATTTCTTTATAATTTCCAAGCTTGCATATTTAGATTCCGGCCACCAGTTCTGTATGTAATGGATGTGGTTTAAAAATCAGTATTTTTGTAACACATGGTTCCTCATTTTATTGCTGATGATATTTTGTTCTTTTATTTTTTAAGAAAATATCTGATTATCCTGCAAAAATGTTACCAGAGTAACCAGGAGGGAGTAAAGAGGAAATAAATTGGGCTTTGGAGGGGGGACTCTGTGTGCTAAAAGTGGACGCAAAAAGCACAGGGAAGCCAAAAGATGATATCGGGTTATTAGAGGTCAACACAAGTTATGTAAAAAAAAAGACAAACTGAAGAGGCCAAATCACATGCTTTGAAACAGGTTGAACCAGGGTTCTTCTAAAAGTTGGTAGGGGTTCTTTGAGCAGTTAGCAGTTTGTACTCTCAGATAAGCAACACTGGCACCACTAATCTTTTCAGCTACTCTATCTGTAAGGAGGACATTATTCTCATTGTCCACCAACATAAAGAGCATTCTCTGCCCACCAACTACCAATATTAAAATCCAACTCTAGGAAACTAAAAAATGATCCCTTGCAATGTGACTGCAGTCACACTGCAAGGGTAAATTGCTCATTTAGGTCTAGGGGAAAAATAAATGGACACCATCAAGACCAAAGTAGGGTCTATTGCCCTGCATTGGATGTGTTGACTCCGATGGGCAGCCCACCACCAGCACACTACGGAGGTTTAGGCAAGTAAAACGGTTTATCCTTTCCCATAGACTGCTCCAAACCTATAAGCAAAGAGCCAGTTTACTGTCCCTCAGGTTTTAGGGGGCTGAACTGTGGTCAGTGGGAGTGGAAAATGCCCCATCATTAGTTGTAATGGGAGGAATAGTGCTCCATTGTTGGTATCCATGGGAGGAATAGTGCCCAATTGCTGTCAGTTGGTGAAATAGCCACATTCAGCCCCTGGGCCACAGTTTGGAGACCACTGCCCTAGACAAAACAAGAAATTAACCCTTGCAGTATGGACACAGTCGACTGCAAGGGATACTTTTACATTTTCCCCCAGAGTTGGGCTTTAAGGAGTCTCTTCTCTCACTGACCAACCAGTGTAAGGGGGTCCTTTTCCCAGTGACCACAAATCTATGGGGGGCTCGTCTCCGTGGACCACCAATGTAGAGAGGTGCGTTTCGGACCACCAAAACTACGATTTTCACTGTCTGCAATTAATTTCTTCCCATTATTAATTACATTTTGTTATTCCTGAATATATTATTGTTGTATAGAGTAGCCCTGAGTGTCAAATATGCCAAGAACGTCACATTCCTTATTCTTTTATCCATCCCTACATCTCAGTTTACTGTTCGCACTAATGTACCATGATCGGTAAATATAATTACTGACATGGGTTCCTGAGACCTGAAAGTTAAGGTTTTCTCAAGTGTTAAAAAGGTTGAGCCTATGCAAACCGTGTGAATAGGCATTGGGTTAATTTGTGGCTTTGAGAAAACTAAGGTCCAGGTGCCAGCAACAGGCTGCAAGTAAAACGTAGCTATAGAAGCAAAGCCCCAACACATCTCAATGAACCTGCAAAAACCAACACACAGGCCACAATGTCACACTAATGTGGTGGAGGTGTGTGACATTTTTGCAAGTGCAAATCAGCATTTCAGCTTCAGAAAGTGAAATGGAAACCTAATTTACATTATTACAGTAAATGAGAGGCAAAACGTCAAAGTGAAAAGATTTTCATTTTTTTTCTTCTCCCCAACATCAACAATGTCTAGTGGTCAGATGGGCTGTTTTCAACATCCCTGGTCAAGCACACAAAATGGCCACCTTGATTTAAGTATAAGAGAATATTTTATGTAAAAGTAATGATTTGTGAAAAAGTGTGAGCTGAAATTTCCATCAGAACAGAATTTACAACATTTGCACTTGCTTTTCCAGGAGCATCCAGTGAAAGCTCTGTGCATTATGCGTCTGATCCAAGGCTGCACGACACTTGCATAGCAATCAGACAGACAGCTTGGAAACCAATGTGGGAATGATCATGAAGTGACAGACAACTGCCAGCTGGGAAGTCATGCAGCAGAGCAGAAATGTTGTGCTGGAGGAAAATACATGAAGGGCCGACTAGCGAATGCGATCACAACCATATGTTTGGTCTGCAAAAGCCGAGATCTCAAAGAGGCAGCCTACAACGTACACCATTACCAGCAGTGGCCAACCGAGGCAGCCTGGCATTCACACTTAATATTTAAACCTCCTCATTATCTTATTATAGGAATCTGTCAAGACTGGCGTTGAGGAACACCATCCGAAAACTCCCTTCGCTACTTGGCAAGTCCCCGATCTGCATATCCAGTGTTCGATAACTCAACCCAAAATTTTGTATATTGCAAGGAAGAGTTTAAGAACCAACCAGCAACTGTGATTAGGATTTATGCTGCAAAAGTCACATTCTTCGTAAAAGCCCCCTTGGTGTTCAATTTCCTATTCATCGCTATATTCTTAGAAATAGATTTCGGGGCATAAATCAAAACCATCTCCAAGAGGCAAAACAAAAAAACAGTGGAGAAAGGTTTAATAAAAATAGAAAAAAGTGACTCATTCCCCATCTATAAGCTATTGTGGTTATGTGGCCACAAGTGTTAGTCATTCCGAAACAATACAAGGACACATAGTGACAGCACGAAACAAAACAAAGGCTCTAGGCCGCCTTTTGTTGCTGCCCCTTGCTGTCATCTAAAGTCATTATTTTGTGAGGACCTGACCTTCGGAAAGTAACCAGCCATGCAATATATTATACAGTGACGAAAAGACTATGTAATTATAGGGATACATTCCAAAGATGGGAAGGCGGGATCTGGCCCACAGGCAATATAGAACACGCATAAAAAAATAAAAAAATTCATATATATATATATATATATATATATATATATATATATATATATATATATATATACACACACACACATATATACATATCTCTATCTATCATAGGCACATAAATACGCATACAGTAAATAACATACATACTCGCAGTACTTAGCAGGCTTTAAACAGGTGGGTAAAATAAAAAATTCTTTAAGAATTTACAATAAAATGGAAATATTTAAGCAAACTTGGGAACCCCAGCTCACATACATTTTGGGGAAGACCTAATGCTCCTTTATGAGTTTTTTTGCTCACCAGTGAAGAGGACCGGACGGTTGTTTGTTTTCCTTGTATTCCTTTTTTTGCTTTACTTACTAAATCTTTTCTACCCTTCCTCTTTTTGAGACAGCAACTCTCACCTCATACATGGAGCAAATTTCTTTCCTACAACCACGGGTTGCAGGAAAGAAGTTTACTCAATTCCCCCAACAACATAGTCCCTCCTACCGGACAATTGTCTTCTCCCGACGGGGGAAGCCATTGATTATCACTAGCGGCTGCTATAGCTGCTAGCAATAAGCGCAGGTAAAACCAGGCATGCTGGTTGTACCCAAGTTGATTGATTGAATACATTTTTTTGATTTTTATCAGATTTTAATAAAATGCTTTTGGAGTAAAAACCTATCTAAAGACAGTTTTATATTCAATATACATTAGTAATTTAGTTTGTTCAGCATGAAATGGAGCTTAGTTATGAAGTATGAGGCTGTATATTCTGCAATATTTACATTTTTGGTAAACTCATTCAATAAATCCAAGCTCTGCAAGCTGAGATAACATGCACTGCATTGATGCAGTCACACAATTTCACAGTAACCATGAGATAAAACAGCGTTCAGGGATATTTCTTTATCCCATTGTTTTGCAAATCTATGTACACTACAAACTGTATGATTGAGTCGGTTCTGATATCGCTGTTTTACTAACCTGACAGCTTATTGCTCTAAATAGGAAACCTTAATTGTGTTTGCAAATATTAAATATTCTAACTATCAGCAAAAATAAGTCCTTACATTTAAAGAGCATTTGAGCACCACAAACCAAAAAACAGAATCTAAATCATTTTTAATAGTCAAAGCAAACTCCTCCATCCATCCATGTCTCCATTCTTTATTTTGTTGAGAAATCACTTTGAAAACAACCCCCCTAGCATTTCTGGCCATGGCCATCTTGAGTAAGGGCAAATGATCCATGTAGCAGTTACTTCCTGGAATCCATCTGCCCTTAAACCAGGCATGCATGCAGGAGAGTGTGGTTAGCTGAGAAAACCTTTCCTTCCGTCCTGAAGACGTCAAATGATGTAGGACATAATTTGCCTAGGCAAGAAACCTAAAAGAAAGCTTTTCTATTTATTTACTAATGCTAGCAGCACAAGGATTGATCAATGCTGATTGAGAGAGTAGAGTTCTACTTTATATATAATTCAGTGATATTTACTTGTGTACATAGAACTTCTTTACAGCCTAAACATGACCACCGATCTCAGATGGTGGTGAGCAATCCACATATGATCGGGAACAGTTTTACGAACATGGATTTTCACATTAGGGAAACTTGCAGGGTTGGCATCATAAGTGGAAGAGAGAAGCTAGGATTTTTGGAAAACCCAAAACACTTGACCACTTAGAGCACAGGTCTTATAACTAGCAAATTAGGCAAAGCTTTTTATGTTTCAGGTTTGTAAAAGGAACATTATCCATCTTGCCCAGAGGGAAAAGTTCTATGGTTACAGAGACAGTCAAAGGCGATTGCCTCGGATACAGAGATAAATGAGGCCCAACACATAGAAGAGGGGAGTCTGCCAGGGCACCAGATTCTCAAGTGAGTGGGAGGGTACACTGGAAGAAGTGGGCATTTGCTGTTGTGGAAGTCTTGTGACAGGGCCATGCATGGAGCCAACAGCTCAGCAGCGGATTAAACTCATAAACCTCTTAGTTCAGCAGGAGACAGACTGTTCTGATTTGGACACCGAAAGAAAGAAATGTCATTGTTTCTTGGAAATACTCCATCAAAAAAAAAAATTAAAAAATAAAAATAAGGCTCAATGATTCCTTAATTCTAAATGGAGCAACACAAGATCATCTATGCATTTGGCAATCGTCCATTCAGCATAGATGTGCAATGTATACAAGTGATCAGAGTCAAAGAAAGCTGATGTTTTTCTAGGGGAGAATCCTTTTTTTTTTTGCGGATGCCTCTTCTGGCCAAGCTTCAAACCAATTTAACGCTTAAGAAAATCTAGTTAAAGTAAACTTGTAGTATGAGAAATATGGCAGCGGTCATTGCTAACCTCCTTCTGGATGTGCTTGCCTGTCTCTGGCTTCAATGCCCTTCCAGGTATGGGCCTAGATTAGAACAATCGCTTGGCCAGTTGGGGTAATTAAGATCTCCATACAAATTCCAGGTCAGTCAGACAAAAAGGATCAAGGTCAATAAATCAGCATGGCTGTCAGAGAACTAGCATTTTCAAAAGGGTTCCCAGTATATGCTTATTTTAATTTTTACTATTGGCATAACCAAGGTGGCAACATGGAGGCAAAAATTTAATATTTAAACACCCACAGCTCACAGGTAGCTGCGATCAGTGATGGCTTTTTAGTGGGCCTCCTTTTTTATGAATGGTCGTCCTCCATGAGGTGCAACATTGCCTTTCTCCAAAAGCCAACGTCAAGGAGGCAATCAAGACAGTGGAAAAATTCATGCTTGAAAGCTTGGGCCTCATTCTCATTATGTTGGAGGTGATCATAAAATAGATGCCACTACCCACAGAATGGTCATCGCTGCTGTGTACACAAAATATCAAAAGCAAGCAGGCAGGTTAATATCCCTTATGATAAGCTCGCTCAACTTCATTAATTGACCATCAACCTTCTCCTATATTGAGGCAATAAAACGATCTACCAATACAGCAAACTGACCATTGTTGCTTATCGCAACCTTAGGAGTACATAGTGTACGCATTGTTTGGGCACTACACACCCGTGTACAAAAAAACCCTTTGTTCTTCAACTATTGAAGCAATTACAAAACTGCAAATTTAGAAATGCTCTTCTAAAACAACATAGGAACCATCCCTTAGTGCCACAACAAGATTCCAATAAGGTGAAAGGGAGAACAGGAGGCAGACAGAACATACAATTATTGTGACTCATGCCTCGGAAATGTCATTAACAAAGCAAATGGATAGGCCACATTCCTATACGTAGATGCCAAGATGAAAAAAGATGGCTGCTTTTATTATGTACATGTAAAGAATAAACATAAGTCAGGACCTCTGTGACAACAGACTTGCATGTATGAAACTGAAATTCAAGAAACATTCTCTGATGGTTCACAATGCACAGCTGGTAGAGTTATTAAACTTAACCCATTACCAACATTATCTACTTTGTCTGCAATAGAATAACTGTTCATATATTAAATGTTATCCCTGGTATCAGACAACCTCATAAAATCATCTGCTTGGCCATACTTCAGGATTAGCTAAAGCTCCACATGCCTCAAGGGTCCCCATTACATTTTCCTGGTTCATCTGCTCATTTCGACACAGATGAATGTCGTTTCTCTAAGGATGTACTCACACTAGGCACAGTTGCCCAGTCCACCTCCACCCACTCCCCGGCTGGTCTGCACTCACACTGTGCTCGGCCTGAGCACGCTTACATCATCCTCTGCCAACCAGACCACAGTAGTACCTGCTTTTGTGCTCCACGAGTGCTTAGTTATCTCTAGGAGTTCCACGCTTGGACGTTTCTAGCGAATGCATACCATGTCCGAGTCCACCTGAACTGTGCCTGAGCCCACCTCTTCAAGCAGGTATGCTGAAATGTGCCCAAAATCACCTCTTAAAGTTGGTTAGGGCACGATATGTTGAACTGTGCCTGAGAACGGTACTGAGCAATCACTTTGGTCAACCAAACTGAATATTGGCGGATAAATATGCCCAGGCATGATACAGATCGCCTACGGTGAGTATGCCATAACTTATGAGGACATGTCATATGGAAGTATTTTTCATTGTTTTTTGAGCTAGGGACTAATACATAACAGCTAGCATTCATGCGGTCACCGATATCTTGTATAGGAGAGGTGCGCAACCCCAGATCTCTGTCCAAACCCTAAATTTCCAATTTTGTCATGCCAACGCGACGTGGAATCCTTTCCAGTGTACCCATCACATTTAATAGCAGAGCCATTTGCAGCCGTTCAATGAGCAATTACCATTTATGATATGCAGCACTTGATACAAACCAAAGACGACACAGAAAGAGAAGAAAACCGTAGAGGTCAAACATACTGCGCAGAGACCGAAGACAAGCAGAATATATCACCTCAGATACTCGAGGTTAGGATGCCAAATGTTATTAATATTGATTGTCTGCTCTCAAAGGCAGTATCCAAGGTAAGAGTTTGAGCCAATTATAATTAAATGAATCATAGTCAGATTTAAATATTACAAAAATGAGACGGGCTATAAAAAGTCAAGAAAAACATAAAAGCGCAGAACATGACATAATATGTTAAAAGATAAACGTATAAATCAAGTTGGATTAACCCCAGATTTCCCACACAACAACATGCATACTACTATTTTACCACATTAGAAGGGATGATTTTGCTTTGCTAGTAATAAATACCTCAAGCTCAGCCCTTTGGACCTTCAAGATCATGCCGTCAATTCTTGTACCGCATAAGGTTAGCTTCACGCTTTAGCATCAGTATCTTCATTTTTGGTGCATTTTTTAATGTGTGTTTGTACACTCGTTTTTTGATGCAAGGTGTAAGTACTTTTGTTTAGGTCAAAGGAAAACCGGTTGCTAGGAGGAGGAGACAGTAGTAGGATGTGAAAATCATACGTTACATGTGTTTTTCCAGGTACTCCTAATTAAGTCTATGGTGCCAAAATGATCCTGCCCCAGACAAGTTCCTGCACTTCTTTGGCGCAACAAATGACAGCACATTGCTTAGATGGATCGGGCCCCATGGAATAAAATGGAAAGACCATTTTTGAGCAGCATTGTCCTTCTAGAAATACACAACTCAACATGCTTTTTGATCCTTCCAACCTTCAAAATTCATCACTAACCGTGGTCAAAGACTTCCCTAGGCTACTAAGCCATACCCAAGATATGAACTGAAGCATCCGAATGTGTCTGTTACCCACATCAACCAGCTTCCAGTTGTTTAGTACAGGCTTGCCAATGTAAAACAAAAACAGTTGCTATGGGTGACAGACAAATGTTCTATTTATTTTAATTACAGATACTTATATAGCTCCATCAATTTACGCAGCGCGTTACATATACATTGTACATTCACATCAGTCCCTACCCTCAAGGAGCTTACAATCTAGGGTCCCTTAGGCCGGCCATAGAAGGAGCTAATTCCTTTCCTGCAACCCATCTGTTTGATTCCCCCATCAACACAGATGGGGCTAATGCGAAAAATCCCTCCTGCCGGGCCACGATCTTCTCCACCAGGAAAAAGTTGAATTTTTTGACAGCTTACCGGTAAACTCCATTTCTTTGGAGTACATCACGGCACACAGAGCAGGCTATATAATCATTACCTCATGGGTTATATGCCACCTATAGGTGAATGGACACTAGTAGTTCAAATTAGACAGGAAGTCCTCCCTTTATATAACCCCACCCAACCTGGGAGCGCTTCAGTTTTGTAGCAATGAACTCCACAAAGACAGAGGGGAGAGACCTCTCTTTCCCGTGATGTACTCAAAGAAATGGATTTTACACGTAAGCGGTTAAAAAAAAAATCCAATTTTCTTTTTCAAACACCGCAGGACACAGAGCAGGCTATATAATCATTACCTCATGGGATGTCCCAGAGTAATAAAACCCAATTAAACCGCAGCCCTTAATACACTGCAGCCAAAAGCGGAATCCTCCACTGCTCTAACATCCACCTGATAGAATCTTGTGAATGTAGGTAGTGAGGACCATGTAGCGGCCTCACAAATCTGTGCCACCGATGTCTGGTGGCAGAAAGCCCAGGAAATCCCCATCTATGGGTGGAATGAGATCTCACTCTGAATGGGAGAGCATTCTCCTTTAAACCATAAGCTTGAGTAATCAGCTGACGAATCCAAAGCGAAATAGCAGCCTTGGATTCCGCCTGACCGTTCCTAGGGCTCTCCAGAAAAACAAAAAAGGCATCAGTCTTCCTGGTGTCTGCAGTTCTCTTCAGACAGCATGCACCATATCCAGAGAATGCAATTGTCTCTCCTCCGGTGAGGAGGGCCGAGAATAAAAAGGCAAAATAAGATCTTGATTGAGATGAAAAGCTGTCACCACCTTCCGTAGAAAGGATCGAAGAGGCCACAGTACCACCTTATCCTGGTGCAATCTCAAGTATGCCAATTCCGAAACCCTTCTGGCTGAGGTGATGGCAAAAAGAAAGACTAGTTTCCAAGTCAAAAGAACCAAGGGAATCTCCCTAATAGGTTCACAAGGCTGCTTCTGCAGCACTGACAAAACCAAATTCAAATCCCATGGATATGGAGGAAATCTAACAGGTGGTAACAGACAAGTTATTCCTTGAAGGAAAGTCCTGATCAAGGAGTGAGAAGCCAAATGCTTCTGAAATTATATGGACAAGGCAGAAACCTGTTCTTTGACTGTAGTCAAAGCCCGCTTCAAGTCTACACCTGTTTGAAGAAAGGCTAGCATTCTACCAATCACATACTTGCGAGGATGCCATTTCCTGGCCTCACACCACACAATGTAAGCCTTCCAGACCCTGTGATAAATCATCTTCCTGGTCACTAGCGTTTACCATTGTAGACAACACAGGTTCTGAAACCCCGCAATACCAAGGCTTCAATAGCCATGCTGTCAAACTTAGCGCACGTAAATTCAAGTGGAATAAAGGACCCTGAGAGAGTAGATTGGGTTGGACCGCAAGCTGCCAAGGCCTGTCCGCCGTTAACCTCACTATCTCTGGGTACCAAGGCCTTCTGGGCCAATCTGGTACCACTGTGACTTTTGCACAAGAGATGCGGTAGAAGAAAGATTGGGGGCAAAGCATAAATCAAGGAGAACTTGGCCCATGGAATCACCAGAGTGTCCACTCCTATAGCCAGAGGATCCCTTGCTCAGGAAACAAACTGCTGGACTTTATTGTTGAATTGGGATGCTAGTAGATCCACCTCTGGTGTCCCCAAGTGCAGGTAAATTTGCCGAAACACTTCGAGATGCAGCAACCACTCCCCAGGGTGTATCTATTGGCGACTGAGAAAGTCCGTCTCCCAATCTTCCACCCCTGGGATGCGAACTGCAGAGTCTTGGTACATGATTTTCTGCCTAAGAAAGTAGTAGGCACTGGTGAAATAAACTGAGTTACTCCCGGTATGGGAGGGGTTATATGGGGGAGGACTTCCTGTCCAATTTGAATTACCAGTGTCCGTTCACCTATAGGTGGCGTATAACACATGAGGTAATGATTATATAGCCTGCTCTCTGTCCCGTGATGTATGAAAAATAAAACCCACTAGTCATAATCGCAGGTAAAACCCAGCATGCTGGTTGTACCAAAGTTGATTGATCAATCAACTTGGTACATTCAGCCTGCCTATACATGGTTCAAATCTCAGGAACTGGCTGAGATTCGAACCCTGTACGGCCTGCCTAAATCACATTCATGCACACACCAATACACCAATTTAGACAGGATCCAATTAACCTACCAGCAGGTCTTTGGAGTGTGGTAGGAAATCAGAGTACCCAGGGGAAACACACACTGGCACAGGGTGAACATGAAAACTAGACCATTTTATACTGTATAAAAGGCCTAGTTTTCACAAATGAAGACCTACGTACTTGATTCAACATGGAGATGTAATAAATAATGGTGGATAGTAACCTCTTACACAGAAACCAGAATTGCTGACGCACTAGAAGCGGATTTGCTACACATTTTAGCAAGTGATGTTGGCAGATTGTCTTTCATGTTCTTAGGTTTAGACGATGTTAAACTGACCCACTTAACAGCTGAGGTGGATGTAATTTAGGGTGCTTCAGTGAGACCCTGAGAAGTTGTTTTTTTAGCAGGGTTAAATGGAAGGAGGAGGGGGAAAAAAAAAAAAAAAAAAAACACAGCTTGACCCCTTCAATTTGTAACAACAATGGCTGTCTGACCAGAGCCAGTGAAAGCCACTCACTCCGGTACAAAATGACGATGTGTCCTACATGAGGGGACTGGAATTATACGGATGGATTCCTGCCATGGTTGGTTGACCACGGAACCAACTCTCAGTCCTACGAGTCACTTTTATAGCGCTCATCATAAAATAAAGACACTCAAAGCAAAAAAATGAAAAGCAATACGTTCAAAAGGAAGAGCCCCCCCAGAAAAACAAGATATTTTCCATAAATTATGTTCAATACTGCCAGCATCTGCCATCATGACCTCCCTCTTAGATCCCAACCAAGTTTAGGTCATTAAAAAAAAATGATGTTGAGGGGTGTCACAGGGCAACGATAGCAACAGAAAGACATTTTTTACCCTGTTCAACAATTGCTTGCCCCCTCCTGAAAGTGGCTGTTTACACCCAAGCTAAACTGCAGATAGTCCATTTTCTGCTTGTTGCTTGGGGAAGCCATTTGTCCTTGCACTTGTCACATCCAGCTTGTGCAAAAAAATAAAATAAGGGAGCATAAAAACCAATACATTTCCGAAATGGCTATAAAAACTTGAGAATTAAACCAGACTACAAAATACTTTTCATACAACTGCCAACTGATCTCAGAAAGAAAACCGCTAGTGCACCTTGCTTAGCCGAAAATGGCCGATTACCCAAAACTGAGTACACTTCAGAGGAAAATAAAAAACGCAATGTTTGAAAAGAAAAAACAAAAACAAAAAAAAAAAAACCACACAATTCTAAACATCGGCTGAATACAGATATAAAAACCATGTATATGAAAATTAAACATTCATTGCACAGGTGTGTGTTTGAGGTCTACAGGCCCTAAACCATCCCTTTCTGCCTTTGTTTACCATTTCAGCACGGCTTAAGCCACATTGGCACACAATACTTTGCATGGCAAACAATCCAAAGCGAATTTCTATCCGGCTTTTATATGAAAGGTTATATAAGAACTTTCTGAGTCATTACCTGATAAACTTAAAAAATGAGCCTGCACGTGTGGAAGGAGCAGAACCACTCATCTGTACAATGCTGGGCTTGCAGATTACCCACAATGCATCACACAGGATCCTGGAACGCACAGAAGAGTAAACAGGTGACACACACAAGAGACTACCACAGACTAGAGCAAGGTGCTACAGGTTAATTGTACGGACAAAATGACACATCCCAAGGGCATTATGATTCTAGAATAATTACAGGTTTTAAAATACTCAATTGAAATATATATAAAAACGTTACCAGGCTAGGCACACGGGTCAATGGCACCCCATCCTAACAGTAAGACCTTGGGCACTGGGGCTTTTCAGGTGCTACTTTGATGGATCAAACACTATATATAAAATATTATATATATAAACTATTTTGGCGCTTGTCCTTATGAATATTCTCAATTCAGAGAAGAACATTTACATTTAGTTCACATTATCTGGATTGCTCTGATGGGGGTAGCAGTGAAAGTCTATGCCAGGGGTAGGCAACCTGCGGCCCTCCAGCTGTTGTGGAACTACATTTCCCATGAGGCATTGCAAGCCTTGCAGTTACAATTACTCCCAGAGGCATGATGGGATTTGTAGTTCTGCAACAGCTGGAGGGCCGCAGGTTGCCTACCCCTGGTCTATGCCTTTTGGATTTGCAAAACATTTCTTCCTCAGGAAAAGTGGAAGATTGACATCTAGTGCAGCCTTTGCAGGACTGACTATCTCCTAGATCAGTGGTTCTCAACCCTGTCCTCAAGTATCCCCAACAGTCCATGTTTTGGGAATTTCTCTTGGATAAAATAGCTGTCCAAAATACCAAGCCATTGACTCTAATTTAAAGCACCTGTGCAAGATAAAAGGAAAACCTGCAAACATGGCCTGTTGGGGGTACCTGAGGACAGGGTTGAGAACCAATGTCCTAGATCATGTGCCCAAACCTAACCCAAACCTGCTCGAAATCTGAAAGGATATAAAAAGGAGATCAAATGCCCAAATGAAGGACATAGAAAAGTGCCAGTATTACAGAGGCTTTAAAAGGAGTTCCACTAATACCAAACTCATGAAGGAATATTATACAAAGGCAATATGCCCTGAGCCAAATGTTCCAGTATGTTCTTACATCGGTATGATATATTGGATAATCTAGTTGTGAACCTCAAAATGAATAATGGACATCTTAGGGAAATGGCTTCCTTCAGTAGGAACACCCTGTTCGAATCAATAGTTCTGTTGGCTCTGCACATAGGGCCAGAGTCGTAGGGTAAGAGCTTTCTTTGGTTGGACACTCTGCTCAAAACGATAGCTCTGTACACAGGGCTGGTATCTTAGGGTGAGGGCTTTTTTTGGCTGGACACCCCACTCAAACCAATAGTTCTGTAGGCTCCACACATAGGGCCAGCATCTTAGGGTAAGGGCTTATCTCGGTTGGAACACCCTGCTCAAACCGATAGTTCTGTTGGTTGGACACAGGGTTTCTCAACTAGGGTTCCTCCACTGGTGCTAAGGGTTCCTTGAGCAATGAGCTATTTCTGCCTCTCAGATAAGTTCTCACTGACCCCACTGATCTTTTTAGCCATCTATAAATTAGGTAATTTTTCCCAATGTTTACAAGTGTAAGGAGCATTATTCCAACTGACTATCAGACCAATGTACCACGAGTTGTAGATATAGTCATTTTTAGCAGGGATTCCCTAAGGCTGAAATTGTATTTCAAGGGTTCCTTTGTTGAGAAAGGCTGGTTTGGCACAGTAAAGTCGGCTTACACCCTGCTCAAACCAACAGTTTTGTTAGCTCTGTATATAAGGCCCATCCACAGCAAGAACAAAGCAAAAATCATCCTAAAAAGGCATCTATTACAGTCCTCCACAAATTATATCTAGCTCTAGGTAGGGGAGTTTAATGCTCCTAAAATCCCAGACTGAAGCTCTGTACATAGCTTTGTAAGCTGGCTTTCCACCAGCATTATGTGACATAATAACATGAACACAATGCAAACAGAGCTCGGCTTCTGCAGAGGGGGCGGCTGCATGTTCTGGAATTCCATTTTCCCCCAGAGGACCTACCCTTGAACAATCCCACCCCTGTCACATCCAGGCCAGCTGACACTCAATCCAAAGCTGGTTTCCATAGCAACGCTCTGTCAAGCCGCGCTCTGGGGGCTACAACAGGAAAAGGTCCAGCTTGTGGCCAGCAAAAACCCGACAAGTAGATTAAAAATGGACATAAGCCTGCTGATAAAACAGGAAAGAAAGACACCCAGAGATGAATAAAACTTTTTTGTTTATATTTTTGTGACAGCTTTTATAAATCCGTTTCAATGAGAATGGCATTCATGTTGATTTATTACAGCCTTTTTAACATGGAGGAACCCTTGAAATAATTTTCCAGTCTCAGGGAACCCCTGCTAATAATAACTATATCTGCGGCTCAGAGTACATCAGCATTAACAGTAAGTTGAGGGATAGAAGAATAAATGATGGAATATGGAATGTTACGTACTTAAAGTATTTGGTACCCAGGGAGATTATAGATCACAAAATTATTTTTAGTAATAATGAAAACACAAATAATAATAATAATAATAATAATAACGGCCAGAGAAGAAATGCAGACAGTGAAAATTGTAGAGCTCCTTCACATTGATGGTCCATAGAAAAGTGCCCCCTTACACTGCTGGTCCGTGATGTGCCCCGTAGATTGGCAATCATTGGACAGGGGCCCCATAGATTGGTGGTTAGCGGGAGATGTGCCCTTTACAGTGGTGGTCAGTGGGACAAGAGCCCCATTATACTGATTGTTAGTGAGAAGAATGCTCCGTGCATTGGTGATAAGCCTCATTACGTTGGGAGTCATTGGGATGAAGAGCCCCATTACATTGGTGGTCAGCCGGAATAAGAGACCCATTATGTTGGGGATCATTGGGATTAAGAGCCCCATTACATTGGTGGTCAGCCGGAATAAGAGACCCATTATGTTGGGGATCATTGGGATTAAGAGCCCCATTAGATTGGTGGTCAGCTGGAATAAGAGACCCATTACGTTGGAGGTTATTGGAAAGAAGAGCCCCATTACATTGGTGGTCAGTGGGAAGAAGAGCCCCATTACTTTGGTGATCAGTGCGAGGAAGAGCCCCATTACATTGGTGGTCAGCATGAAGAAGAGCCCCATTACATTGGTGAGCAGCGTGACGAAGAGCCCCATTACATTGGTGGTCAGCGTGAAGAAGAGCCCCATTACATTGGTGGTCAGCGTGAAGAAGAGCCCCATTACATTGGTGGTCAGCGTGAAGAAGAGCCCCATTACAAATGGGCCAATACCTGGTTGCTACAGGTTACTACACTTCACACATGTGTGTTATTCATACGGACTTGCTTAGCAACACACAAGATGCACGTGATTCCTAGCTCCTGTACATCGGGGTTGCAGTCAGCGTTACCCATCACAGCTAATTTTAGTAGAGCAGGAAATAAAATTTGTGTTATAGGCAAACCGTCATCTTTTTATAAACCTGTCCCAACAGGGTTAAAGCTTCTACCACCTCAGCAAAAATATGTAAATGTGACATCATCTAGAGTGGTTATGTGCGATTATGCAAGCGTAAAACCCACTCTGCCATCTGTTTCCAGAATATGTGGGTGATATGAAGTGAAAAACACTTTAAAATGTACTATTTTTCTGAAATCGTCCCACAGATAATTAGAGAATCTTTTCTATTTTGGATGTGTGGTTCTGATTTATCTGTATTTGTATTTATAGCATGTTCGTACTGGCCTCCATGGAAACTAATAAAAAGTAAAGGGGTACTTCAGCAGCCAAGGACACCCCTCATCAAGCAATGGCACCACGACACTGGGCCTCCTAATCATCATTCCAGGGTGTTGCCTGTGGCAATTAACCCCCCCAATATTGGACCGGGAGAGAAAGAAGCTGATTGGTTGCCATCAAGCAATAAAGTGCCTGTAGCATTTCTTTGATAAGATCTAAGATTAATTGACAAATATCTGTACTTATTTTAGAGTGTAAGCTCTTGAGTCAGTCTCTCAATCATACAGGCTTATTTAATGACCTTCTACTATGTATAAACTGCCCACAGGTCCAAATCTTTCCAAACAAACATGGAGGCCGCCATTGCATTATGACCTCTCTTAGTGCAAGAAACTGTGGCTCCAAAGCGTGGAAATACACCAAAACCATCACAAAGAGCAGGCAAGTATGACATTTGTTATTAAAAAAAAAAAATTGGCTTTACAAACCCTTTAAAGCCCAAGCGCTTTACGCGTCTAAATGCGTTATACAAGCTTACAAGCAGCAAGGGTTTTTTTTCTGCCAAAACTCTGCCGTCAGAAGGAAAGGAGTATGGAGGAGGAGGCGGCCAATGTTGCCCGTTTTTGTATAGTTGTGCTCAGTGGCGGCTGGGGCTCCAGCGGGGGGGGGGGGGGGGGTAATCACGCGGTCAGGCTCTCAATCGGCACCGATGGACAGCACTGAGAGATCGCTCTGGGCGGCCATCTCCAGAGTCCCGAATCTTTCTGTACATCCTCGCCCCTGCCTGGCCAATACGATTGCTTATCCTCTCGGCCAATCGCGCTCCTCCCGCTTCCTGATTTGTTGGGAGAAGAAGCAGGAAGACCATAGCGAATATTAATTCGCTATTGTCACTCAACTGGGTGGGCTGGGGGTGCAGAGCCCAAACTGTTTTGAGGCCAGAGTCGGAGACTCTAATCATGTGCAACCCACCCACTAGAATCCATGCGTCTGGCAACCTGCATGTAGATCAGGGGCCAGGCACATGGATTGAGGGGGCAGCGCCCCTGCAACCCATATGGAGCGGCCACCACTGGTTGGGCTCTTGGGCAAAAAAAAAAAAAAAAATGGACACTATAATGCTACTACAAACTTATCCATAGAGACTAGGCTACCTACAACTGCGACAGTCTCATATTTCAGGCAAGAGAATGGATTGGAGAGGCCTATGCAGCACACAGAATTCAGGTATGTGTCAGGAGGTGGGGCAGAGAACCCAAAAGAGAAATGGCTGCAGCAGTTATGCAGTACGAGGGAAACGGACAGGCACAATGACCTTTACAAACGCCGAGGCTAATGACCAGACAAGAAACAGGAAGTGGGCTATATAAGGTATTTACTGGCAGAAAAAAAATGTTTTACTATCCAAAGTTAAAACAAGGAGGAGGACAGAAGATTTAATAGATGGAAAGATGCAAAATGACTTTCGTTCCACTTTAATGAGTCCTTATAGGAAGGAAACTGGCTGAAAATGCTTAAAATGGACTCTTCACCAAACAGCACCAGCTGATAAATCCAACCTAAATGGCAGGTCGATTAGTGACATTTTTATCCTAGTACATCCCTGGGAAAGTGGCAAGTTTTACGGGGAAGAGATATAAAAGAAAAGATAGAACTCTCTCAATGATAACAAATGACAATGATTAATAAACGGTGTAAACAACAAGAGAAAAAACAGCGTTGTCACCTGCAGCAACCAATCAGATCCTGTGTTTATTCCACATTCGTTCTGTAATCTAGAATCGGATTGGTTGTTGTAGTTAAAGGCCATGCAGAAAAGTTTCTGCTCTGTCTGCAACAATAACTTTTCATGAAGCAACCCTGCTGCTCCACGTAATGTATTCTGGGAGGAAAAAACATGACCCTGGTGGAAATTCCTGCATACAAACCGCAAATATACCGGATTGCAGAATGCTCGGCGTCTTCTACATCAATTGCATAAAAAGAAGTGTGACTTTAGGGAAGTTCTGTGCTTAAAATATAATCAAGTTCTGTGCTTTGGGAAATACCAGAAATAGGATTCTGCTTCCTTTCTACTGAGGTTTAAAGTGAATGTTAGGGCAAAAAAAAGTGCAATACTTGCACATTTCCCTGGGTGTTATCCCTCTAAAGACCCTGCAAGTACAGACAAATAATCTGCAGATCAGTGGCGGCGCCCCCTAATCTACATGCAGGGCACCGGACGCATGGATTTCAATGGGTCTTTTTTTCCTTTTTGAAGCACATGATTAGAGCCAGAGGCTCCAATTTGCTTCAAAAAAGGGCGGGCTCGGGGCACAAAGCACTGTCCGTCTCCTGCACACGGGGGGGGTACACTGATCGCCGGCATCCATCTCCCGCAAGGGAGGGGGGGGGGGTGATCATTGATCACCACCATTCCGCTTGGGGGTGGGGGTTGGGGCAGGTTTGTTTGCCGTGGGGCCCCCCCCCCCCCC
>BLSH010420698.1:552678-564712 GCA_018402905.1 Glandirana rugosa
GGCTTCCTTTCTACTGAGGTTTAAAGTGAATGTTAGGGCAAAAAAAAGTGCAATACTTGCACATTTCCCTGGGTGTTATCCCTCTAAAGACCCTGCAAGTACAGACAAATAATCTGCAGATCAGTGGCGGCGCCCCCTAATCTACATGCAGGGCACCGGACGCATGGATTTCAATGGGTCTTTTTTTCCTTTTTGAAGCACATGATTAGAGCCAGAGGCTCCAATTTGCTTCAAAAAAGGGCGGGCTCGGGGCACAAAGCACTGTCCGTCTCCTGCACACGGGGGGGGTACACTGATCGCCGGCATCCATCTCCCGCAAGGGAGGGGGGGGGGGTGATCATTGATCACCACCATTCCGCTTGGGGGTGGGGGTTGGGGCAGGTTTGTTTGCCGTGCCCCCCCCACCCCCCGAAATATTGAGCACCCGCAGCCACTGTTTTGCCAGAAACGCACCCAGATGACAAGTCACTGGCTGACAACACACAGCTTTTTGTGGACTGAGTGGTGTCATTCCTGCCCAGTTGTCTTTTGCTAAACTAAATCAGACCCCTCCCCTCATCACAACATAAAGGCTAATCATTCTGCAGTCCAAAAATAAAGACTGGAAGGGCTAATAGCTCTTTTTGAGGACAACCCTGAATTTTTGGCATGATCAACATGTATTTTCTAAAATATATATATAGATGAGAAACGTATCCATTGTTATATTTCGCAGACCAGAATGAGGCCAAATAAAGAGTCAATTTTTAAATATACAAGATGGAGGATGTGGGGGGGGGGGGAATGGTACCAACCTGCGTGAAGCAATGCATCATTTTTATTATTCCAGCTAGAAAATGATTGCATTCAGAAAGATCATACATTATTAAAGTAGAGCTAAAAGCAAAACTGTTTATTATTAATAATTTTAGGTTCTAACCTCAGTTTTTGAAATCTCCATTAGGGGGATTTCACTTCCTGTCTCATAGCCAAAACAGGAAGTGAAAGGAAATCTCTCCAAAGCGAGAGAATCCCTGATGTCCCCATTGTAAGATTTCCCCTCTGCTCCTGTTCAGGTGACAACCTGCTAAATCTTCCCCTTTTTGCAGGTGTCAGCCTTTTCAGTCACGCTAGCCGAGGTACCTGCGGGAAAGAGTTAAAGGTGCGATCCTGGAAAAAGAAACGCTATATGAAAACAAGCCGCGATCCCCCAGAGTGTAAAAGCAATCTTCGTAGGATCGGCCTTGTTATTACACCTGCAGCTGCAAAGGAAAAATGAAATGCTTTCCAGGCCTGGGACAGCCTAAGGCCAGGCATCTGTTTTTCAAGAGCATCAAAGGCGAGGAGGAAACCGGAGAGTGTGAATGTGCCAGCTGGGAGGAGAACCAATGAAATCAGACTATGGTTACCAGGTTAAGGGCTCATTCACACGACAGGTTCACATCTATTTGTTCAAACGTTCGCTGTACTGCATTAATGCATGTGTTTGCAGGGTATTTTTGATGCGTTTTTGGTGTGGTGTGCGCTTACATGCATCTGTAATGCGTTAGCATCGCGTTTGCAGTGCATTTTGTCAGGTCTTGCTGTGGTTTTTAGGCATTATTTATGTTTTGATTTTCAACGGAGCCACTTTTATATGTATTAATGGTGTGTTTACATGCATTTACATGTGTTCAATTTACATGCAAACAAAAAAAAAAAAAAAAAACCGCAGCGTGCTGTACTTTTGTAGACTGCAATGGAGTAACCTTGGCTTGTTAAAATGCATTGATTTTTCATGCACATGCATTTGTACCAAACTTAAAGTGTTAAAGAGGAAGTAAACTCTGCTGTTTCATCCCCCCCCCCCCAAAATTAAAAGGCATAATGTGCTAGTATGCATCGCATACTAGCACATTATGTGACACGTACCTGCAAACGAAGCCTGCATCGTCCCCGCTGGAGGCTGCATCCGTCCTCCATCCGGATCTGCGGGCTACGGCTCTGTGACTTGCCAGTCGCGTGATATCACTCCTGCGCATGCACGCGGGAGCCGCCGGCACTAGTGTCCGTTTATTCAGAGCCCATGCGCCAATGACGTAATCGGCACAGTATACAGTAAATATGTCCTGTACGGTACAAGTTTAGGAGATATTTACAGTACCTATAGGTAAGCCTTATTCTAGGCTTACCTATAGGTACAAAGAATACAGAAAGGTTTATAGTGGACCGCCCTATACTTACGTAAGCTACACATTTTGCCGGCCTTGGCATATTTTGACTTCCGCACTCTGAGTGACTTGGTGCCCGTTTGTTGTTGTCGTACCCCTGCTCCCCTACCAGGGAGGTTGAACAGGCAAGCAAACCTCTTTGGGTTCCTATATGTGGTTTATTTTGTCCTTACATGTTTTGTTAATTTGTCATATGTGATGTCCTACACTAGATTGGGTGACCAGATTTATACTTCAAGAGTATTGATGATTACACATTGTGTTATTATACTGTTTACAATTCATACATATAATATGTGTCTTTTTCTCATAAACATTAGCACCCACCCCCATTGTGTCCTGAAGAAGCTTTGTTGTAAAGCGAAATGTGTTGACAGATCAAGACAGAGTTTTAACTGGTTCTATATTAGTAACATAGAGCAATTTGCTATATCATATGGACTTCTAAGACCCCCACCTCTTTTTTCTTCTTGGTCCTATGGGTGGTGCTCAACCTTTGTTCAGGAGTGTGCTTTATTCTTATTTGCTGTATGTGTATATATTTCAATTTTTTTGTAATAAAGTATATGAATTTAATTTCTTGTCATCTCCATCCTTTGGTGTGCCCACAAAGTCCAGTTGTTCTTTGAAAGAGTATTTCTCTTTCAATCCTTGCTTTATATATTTGAATGTTGGCATGATGAGGGTCCTCCTCTTCTATTCTCATCAGCAGTATATAGCAGTCTTGTGACTTCTATCAGTGTCTGGTTAAAGCTTGTAGGAGTTTTCATTCTCCTCTGACTGTCCTATGAGGCTGCAGGACCCGACCCTCTGTCTGTGCTGATTGGCCCTGTGCTGATCACATACACCCTTCCAAGAAAAAAAATAAAACTTGTCTAGCAATACACACCAAACTGAGCATGTGCAGAGTGACTCCAAAGGCGCTGTCTTATGAGGAGATGGATTGGGAACAGTAGAAGAAGGGGAGGATCAGAGGAGACGGGATTAAACAGCCTTTTTACACAATGCAGAGGATTAACCCCTTACATTTCACAGTGAGTATAACAAGCATTCTTTACTGCATATACACACTGATTTTACTGTTGTGGGTTTAGTAACACTTTAAAAGACACACGTCTGCATCTGGTGTAAACTAACCTTAAGCATGTAAGGCAGATTCATACCAGATAGGGTAGGCAGATACTGATTGGGCAGTTATTACAGTCCCACTGTATGGAGAAGGCAAAATGCCTCGTGTCCCAAGTGCCTGATTCACATCACTGCACTGTGGTGGTGTGCAAGCATGGTGTGCTGAAAAAAGTACTGCATGCAAAGCAATCCACTGCCTCGCACCGAGTGTCCGGCAATTGAACTTTATGAGATTTCTGTGTAACATCTCAATAAAGTTTGTTTAAAGAAAAAAAAAAGGGGGGGCAACGATGGCAAACTGACGAGTTCAGCGCATCATCATTGCGCTTATATCAGTCCGATCGCACTGCACATGTGCAGCAGCTGGTGTGAACCAGTCCTTAGAAGGAGAGTAGCAATGACAACCTTGGTATATTCTCTGTGACGTTTCCTTGAAGGCTCATTCACAACACTTACATTTGTTGCAAGACAATGACAATGCAATCTGCCTTGTTTCCTATGGCATCAGTTCATACTACTGTGTTGCGGTGGTGTGCAGAGAAAAAAGGCAGTACTGTTGCATCCCAACACCGCTGTGTAAATAGTGTGTCATGTGTCATTTCAATAAAGTTCTTACAAAAAATAAACAGTGCAATGTGCTGGAATTGACGCTTCGGCGCGGTGTCCTCCCATTGCACACCAGCAGTCACGTGATCAGCTCTAAAACCTAAAAATCAGCCAAGGCATCCACTGTAGGGATTTAGTCCCTTTCTGAGCGGCGGCCATAAGACATGAAATCTGCTGAATTTGATGTTCTTTCCATCGCAGTTTCCACCAGTCCGCGCTTCTGTAATTACATATCTCCCACTTGTTTCACTTCTTGCTTTGGCAGGCAGTTTTGCATAAGAGCAGTGAGCTAGAAGTAAAATTCTGTGACTAATAACTCATTGCGGAAAAGTACCTCAGCTCTCTAGGCCTCGCACTCTCTAGTGTTTACTTTTTAGATTTTCCACCCCCTATGAGCACCATTCATTTTATGGAGAATAAATTACAGATCTGACTGAAATGGAGGAAATAAGCTATAAGAAGATTCACAGTTTTCACCAGGAGGTGGGGGGAAATCTAACATGGACACGAGTTCAGTGACCACTGTCAATGATCAGATTTCCCCTCAATAAAAAGGAGATTTCTTCTCACTTCCTGTTAAGTTCCTTGGACAGAATTTGAGAGGAAATCTCCCAAAAGGGGACCGCAATAAAAGGATGACAGAGGTCAACGTCAACCTTCCCTGCTACATCCAAAACTAAAGCAAAGTGTTGGTTGGAGTGACAGCTTCAAAGGTCAGAGCATCTAAAATGTAAATTTGCAGTATGTAATAACTACTATTTTTCTTCATTTAGATATAGATAGTGAATTTAAGGATTTAAAAGAATTACTAAAGCCCCTGTTCATTGTATTTATTTTTTCCCTTTGTGTCCCTCTGGAGAGATTTCCCTTCACTTCCTGTTCTGCAGAGTCAACAGGAAGGAGGAGCAGAGGAGAGTCAACATGAAGGGAGGAAACCTCTCCAAAATGAGGAAACTTCTCAGGTTAGACAGCTTAAATCTGAACAAAGTAGGGTATGGTTGGTACCCTGGTTTTATTTTTTTCTGTCTACGTGTCCATTGGGGAGCTTTACCTTCACTTCCTGTTATGGAGAATCCACAGAAAGGGAAAATACATTTCTTAGAAGTGAGCCGAGTTCTCAAGTTTATAGCTTGATTTTAGATAGAGTAAGAAAATCTCTCCAAAGTGAGGAGAACTCTCATGTTTGATGGCTTAGTTTTTGGAATAAAGAAGGAGAAAGTAACTTTAAATTATTCCTGTCTGTGTCCCATTGGGGAAATTTACTTTGGCTTCCTGTTCTAGAGAGTCAACAGGAACGGAAAGGTAAACTCTGAAGGAGAGTTCTCGTGTTAAAGTGGTAGTAAACCCTCCCATCATTTTCAGCCAAGGAAGCTGCCATCTTGGCCTCTGCTTAGTCTACAACTCCATGATACTACACATGTGATCAGCTATGACACCAGCCATTGGATGGTTTCACGGTTTGGTTTAGAGCACAACCAATGGCAGTCTTACATTTGCCGGAAATGTTACTGGTTTTTAAACTGTTAAATGGATGGGTTTACTGCCGCTTTAAGAGCTTGCATTGGATAGAGTAGGGAACGGCACCATTTTTCCCTATTTATGTATCCTTGTGGAGATTTGCCTTTGCTTCCTTTTCTGGAGAGTCAACATGAAGCGAGGAAACCTCTCCAAAATGAGGAAACTTCTTAAGTTAGACGGCTTAGATCTAAACAAAGTAGGGTATGGTTGGCACCCTGGTTTTATTTTATTTTTTTTGTCGGTGTCCATTGGGGAGCTTTAACTTCACTTCCTGTTATGGAGAATCCACAGAAAGGGAAAATACATTTCTTAGAAGTGAGCCGAGTTCTCAAGTTTATAGCTTGAATTTAGACAGAGTAAGGAAATCTCTCCAAAGTGAGGAGAATTCTCATGTTTGATGGTTTAGGTTTTGGAATAAAGAAGGAGAAAGTACGGTAAATTTAAATTGGTTCTGTCTGCATCCCATTGGGGAAATTTACTTTGGCTTCCTGCTCTGGAGAGTCAACAGGAACTGAAAGGTAAACTCTCTGAAGGAGAGTTCTCGTGTTAAGAGCTTGTATTGGATGGAGTAGGGAATGGCACCATTTTTTTTCCTATTCATGTCTCCTTGTGGAGATTTGCCTTTGCTTCCTTTTCTGGAGAGTCAACAGGAAGTGAGAAGAAACCTCTCCAGAAGTGAGAAGACTTCCCATGTTAGCCGGCTAAGTTTTGGTGTAGGAGAAAGCCACTTTAATATTTCCTTTCTGTGTCCCATAGGTGAGATTTACCTTTGCCTCCTGTTCTGAAAAGTCAACAGGAAGTGGGAAGAAATCTCCCTGAAAGGAGGAGAAATCTCATGTTGGACAGCCGTCACCAGAAAATAGTTATCCTCACTTCCATTTCCTGTGACTACTATAAACAGTTAGATGTACAAATGGTCAGTTCTCCCCAGGAGGGGGTCAAAGTCAGCAACAAAAACCTGACAGGGGTTCTAGCCTTGCCCACTCTCCATACATCTACATACACTACAACTTCTACACTATCCAAATACTTGTATTGCTTTTGCGCAGCCAAAAAGTAACTACGCTTTCCGCAAGAATGACACTAAAAATGGCGCATTGCTCTGCATTCACTTATGTTTAAATAACCTTTTGATGTTTTTGCAGGATTTTTTTTGTCCTAAGAAGGCCGAACCTCCCGCAGAGGCCCAGGAATCTGCAGCTGGAAAAGTCCTTCCAGCCAAAAATAATAAACTGGATTCCGAAGAGAGGGGGCGGAGACAGCAAAACGCGGTCCTGGAATTCAGTCCATCATATGGTTCTTTTAAGATCCTTCCTGCAACGCATTTAGCCTCCTTAAAAACTTACGGTTTACCAGAAGATTGAAAACAGTCGCCAGTAAAAGAGGCTTACAGTTCTATAAAATTTTAAGACTCCTCCAAAGTGTTCCTCATCCTTTGTTTCCTCAACGTAACAAGACGCTGTGGTAAGACAAATATATAATGTGGTTAAAATAACACCCACAGCATATTTCCTATTCGCTCAGATCATTTTCATTTAAGAGGAGATAAGGTGCAGTGTGCAGCCAAAGGTCGCAGAAGGTAAATATTAAACCTGACAACAGATAAGGCTGAAAATACTACAGCTGCCCTTTCTCAGGCTCCTGGAAATATCATAATCTCTACCAGGCCAAAGAGGAACAAGTCTCCATCCGTGTGTCCCCTGCACAATATCTGCATGCCAGCGCTGGCCTATACACGCAACATGCGCTAATGCAACGCACATGTGCGGCATTACCCTTCAGACCAATCTGAATGGGTCCAAAATGCATGGATAATGTGAGGAAGAGCTAGGAGCCCCGGATAATTTTTTCTCCCATCGGAGTCTCCTTTAGGACTCGTTTACACTTGAGGTTAGAGGTGGTGGTAAAAACTTGTGGTTAACACACAATTTTATCGCCTCTGAACCGCATAGCTCACCTTTGCCAAAAATTGCCGGCCATACAGGTAAAAGATGCCTCAAGATAAAAAACAAACTGTGCAGCCTAGACCAAAAATGAATAATGCCCTTGCTATAGGTGTAGGCCATTTACATACCTCCTGAAGCCTGACTGAAAACCTCTCAGCGATCACATCATCTCATCCTGCCTTGTTGCTAGGACATTGCTAATAAACTCCTAGCTCTTGCTGTTCACCTCCACCATCACAGGAGCAAGTTCTTAAACACTGAACTACTGTGCCAGGATAGAGAAAGTGCATGTGAGGGGGTTTTAATTACAAAAAAGAGCTTGCTCCTGTTATGGTGGGAGTGAACAGTAAGAACTACGAGTCGCTTAGCAACAAAAGCTTGCTCCTGTGATGGTGGGAATAAACAGTAAGAACTAGGAGTTTCTTTGCACCAGAGCTTGCTCCTGTGATGGTGGGAATGAACAGTAAGAACTAGGAGTCGCTTAGCAACAAAAGCTTGCTCCTGTGATGGTGGGAAGGAACAGTAAGAACTAGGAGTCTCTTAGCACCAAAGCTTGCTCCTGTGATGGTGGGAATGAACAGCAAGAACTAGGAGTCTCTTCACAACAAACCTTACTCCTGTGATTGTGGAAATGAACAGTAAGAACTAGGAGTCTCTTAGCACCAAAGCTGGCTCCTGTGATGGTGGGAATGAACAGCAAGAACTAGGAGTCTCTTCACAACAAACCTTACTCCTGTGATTGTGGAAAGGAACAGTAAGAACTAGGAGTCTCTTAGCACCAAAGCTGGCTCCTGTGATGGTGAGAATGAACAGTAAGAACTCAGAGTCCCTTAGCAACATCCTATCAACAAGGCGGGACGGAATGATGCAATCTCTGAGAGTTTTTCAGTCAGGCTTTGTTAGGTCCATAAATGGCCTACACCTGTAGCCAGGGGTCAACTTTGGTCAAAGCTGCACAGTTTGTTTTTATCTACAGACACCCTTTACCTGCGTAGGCAGCTGTTGGTAAAGGTGAACTATGCCATTAAGCTGCAGAGGCAGTGGTCGTTGGTGTAAACGTGCCATGGCTGCAATTCTTTAAAGCGGTAGTAAACCCGCCTCCTTAAAAATAAAAAAAAATAAAAAACCTGCAAGACAATAGCATAATATGTTAGTATGCATTGCATACTAACATATTATGAAATACTTACCTTAGAATGAGGCCCCCAATGCCCGAGTCGGTCAGCGCTAAGGACGCTGACATGTTGGTCCTCTTCTTTCTTCCAGGTACGTGGCTCCGGCGCTGTGAGTGGCCGGAGCCGCGTGACGTCACTCCCGCGCATGCGCGCGGGAGCTCTTCTTTCCGACAGCCAGCTCTGAGTTGCCAGACGCCTAATATCAGCGGCTGCATGCAGGGCGAATATCTCCTAAACCATGTAGGTTTAGGAGAGATTTTTTTTTACCTACAGGTAAGCCTTATTATAGGCTTACCTGTAGGTAAAAACAGTAGTGGTGGGTTTACTACCACTGTAGAAATTAAACCCCCGGTCACATTCAGTGGGCAATACCGCCCATTGAATGCAAAAAATGTAAGTGAATGGGACCACCCCACAACTGCATGCAATGCACGTGCTTGTGGTACGGCAGGAAGGGGTTAAGTATCGGCTCCTCACTGACTGTCAAACGCCCCTTTTCAGAGGAGCAGCAGTCCTTGCTGCATGAATAACAACCCCTAAAAAAAAGAGATTTTACACACTTTATCCCGGTGACAACGCTTTTACCAGACAGGAAGAAAGGTAAAATCTGCGACATGACAACAAGCAGCAATACAAAGCAGACGGGGATTTTAGTCATCCCATACTCTACTGCTGCAGGAGTGTTCCCCTCACTTCCTGTCTGGTGAAACCGTCATTACCAGGACAGGAAGAGATGAAAAATCTCTCTACCGCAGCTCCAGATAGCAGTAGAAATTTGACAGGTGTTCTAACCCTTAATAAAAAAATAAAATAAAAAAAAAAATAATTGGCTAAACATACACGTTGGGCCTACCCTGCCGGTCCTATGGCACTGTATTACCAAACACACACAACGTGGCATTTTGCGAACACAACCTGCATTGGCAAAAAAAAACAAAAAACAAATAGTTCCACGCATCTACAATAATTTCCTCTATCCCTTATGGTAACATATCATATTTAACTGGCCTAGAACCACCAAAGGGGAGAAATTGATTGGCTGCTATTGGGTTACACAGACAGACAGGACAATCTCTTCCTTCATACATGAGGTAAAATAACTGAAACATGAGCCAATATGGCTGCCGCTTCAGCTTCCTCAGCATTCTAGGTAATACACGAGGTCCGGGGAAAATGACAGGGATTATCACAACACGTCAAACACCATCTGAATATCCCTGACTATCCAATACAAACAACACCATCAGACTAGAACAAAAAGCGCATTGTCCTCCTTGTTGTTTGTGATTGCGGTGTTTATACACATATCACTGTGACACCGCGACACGAAAGAAAATGGTTTTTGGCCATCAGCACATTAGCAGAGACAATACTGAACAATCCAGAAAAGACAAGATCACAGAATATGGCACACAATGGCAATTAGGCAGCGTGATAATTGAGTGTTCACACTGCCAAGGTAATGGGAGTTCAGAAGACCCAAAGCATGATGTCACTGGCAGAACAATGACCTCATCAAATTAAATCACCTAGACAAGCAGGAGGGAACGAAGCACACTCATTTAATCAGAGGGAACAGCTGTTATTCTGAGGCTGGCGGGCCTTGGAACACCTAGGTTGCCAAGGTGCTGCTAATTCATTATCAAGTAATGTGTCAAATGATGAATGCAGGCCATAATTACCAACTTCCCACTGTTAGTGAAAGGGCCATTCCAACAATGCAAACAAATCCAAACTTTGCAGTACGCTTTCCTGATAACGTAGTTTCGGCGAAAACTTCATTTTGTTTGCATTTTGGATAGAGTGGGGAAGGTCTGACAATATGGCGTGCACTTATTGCTGCCTGTGTCCCAGATGGGGAGATATCCCCTCACTTTCTGTGGTGTCACTGACCAAGGAATTAAAAAGGAAATACTGTATCTACAGTGAAGACATAAACACTGGGACTTGTATACTGTATAGCAGACTGCTATCCGCTGCACACAGCACCAACTGTACCAGCATATTAGAAGTCATTCATAAAATGCAAGCAACGGGGTCTACGCCACACATTACTAGTTATTCAAAAAATGAATGCCACTGTGAGGAGCACCCATTGTTTACTCTACACTGCACCAACATATTACGAGTCATTTGTAAAATGTAGACTGCGGTGTGGAACCCGCACTGTCTATTTTACACTGCGCCAATACATTACAAGTCATTCATAAAACGCAGGCTGTGGGCTGGCACCTGCAATGTTTACTCTACACTGTGCCAGCATATTACAATTAATTCTTAAATGATCGATGTGGTGTGGAGTCCACTCTGTTTACACTGCACCAGTGTATTACGAGTCATTGATAAAATGCAAGCCGCGGTGTGATGACCACACTGTTTATTTTAAACTGCACCAATGTATTAGGAGTCCTTCATGAAATGCAGGCTGTGGTGTGGAGCCTGCACTGTTTACCCTACACTGCACCAATATATTGCAAGCAATTCATAAAATGATAGCGGCGGCGGCGTGGAGTCCACATTATTTACACCGCGCCAGTGTATTTTGAGCCATTCATAAAATGCAGGCCATGGTGTGGAGCTTGCATGGTTTACTCTAAACTGCTCCAACATATTACAAGTCATTCATAAAATGACGATTATCTGTAACTGCTGACCTAATTTTTTGCAAACAGGCTGAAGATCCTCTTTAATCTAAGCAAGTCTTTGGAGTGTGTGAGAAAACCAATACAAGCACAAGGAGAACATGCAAACAATGCAGATAATGTCCTGGCCAGGATTCTGACCATGGACCCCAGTGGTGCCAGGCAGATACTAGCTACCATTAATTCATGGGGCTTTCCATGCTTCAGGGACAAGAAAGGAGGATCCATATTTGCTGGGGTTATGGCTGCAGTTAAGGCCATGGGGCCCTTATTTTCCGTGGAGCAGTAAAGATCTCAGGTTCCATCAGGTTAAATTATTGTCTTTTTTGATGGAAATATTCCCTGACTCTCTAAAAATTAATTTCAATGAAAAAGGCATGTGCGTTTTGAAAACTTTGTTCTGAAGTTAGCCCGTCATCAATAAACTTTAAGGAACGATAGACAAAAGAAGCTGCTCTGGTCACAGGCTGATGACTAGCTTGCCTAGATTTCTGAAAAGATAAAAGACCCATAATACAATTTAACTGGTCTCGTCGAAGAAAACAGATAGCAAGGAATTTCAAATAACTACTGCCCGATTGAAGTCTTGTTTCAAAAGTTTTGCGTGTACGGAAAAAGTAACTTTAATTAAAAATCTCTCAGTCCCTTATAAAGGTAGTTTTTTCTGTTATTAAATTGGACTACCTTGGACTCTAGAAATGACGAGGTGCCTTTTATTCCCGGGGTACCGGAATTGACGTCGGTATTGGGGTCGTTTATACCTAGGAGGAAAGAACAGGGACTTCGTACCTTTCGGGGTACTTAATTACCATCGATCATAGACGGACCGT
>BLSH010420699.1:9597-20015 GCA_018402905.1 Glandirana rugosa
TGTTTAAAAGGGAGGATCGTGCTTATGGGGATTAGTAAGGATGATCGTGTTTTGGAATTTGTGCTAGGAGTGGAAATTTGGCAGGGGGGGATTTGTGCTAGGGGGGGAATATTCTTTTGGGGTAGGATTTGTGCTAGCAGGGGTGATTGGGTGTATTTGTGCTAGAAAGGGAAATTTGGAGGGGGAATTTGTGCTAGGAGGGGAATATATTTTTGGGGTAGGTTTTGTGCTAGTAGGAATGATTAGGGGTATTCGTGCTAGGAGGGAAAATTTGTAGGGGGGGGGGGATTTGTGCTAGGAGGGTGGATGGGGTGAATTTTGTGCTGGGGGGGATTTGGAGTAGGGGGAGAAGATGTATATTGGGAGGGGAAATTTAAAGGGGTAGAGAATTTCTGCTAAGAGGTTTGTGCAAAAGGATTTGAGCTGAGAGGGGCCCACTCCATGGCCACTCAATAGGACTTCTCCAGGCACCCTGGGCTCTCTTACACCCCTGAGACCTCCAGATTCCCTCAGTCCCCTGGACTTGTCTAGTCATCTTGGCTCTTTCAGTCTCCGGGGATCACTTAGCCATCTCATCTCAGCCCTATGGAAAAGGAAACCCTCCCCCAGCATGAAGTGCTGTCCCTTGAGTGGAGCCCACCTGTCTCCTTATCTTTGCCACTCACCGCCTGCTGGTCTCCTGCAAGACCTGGGCACTGGGTTTGGAGGTTTCTTTCCTCACAAAACTCTTGGAAAAGTCCAAATTCTGTAACCAAATCCGAGAATACTGAAATCCAGAGAAAACCAAAAAAAAAAAATGTTTTCTCACTCACAATTGATGTTCCGGAGCCCTGCACTAAGCATACGTGTGAACCCCATGTACCCGTTTCCTGCTTTGCCACAGTGGCAGGGCCTCGCACTATGACACTATATACAATATATCTTGGGATAGACATACATACACAGGCACCCAAGCTTCTTCTGCTTTTGGCTGCATCAGCACATACCAGTTGTAGGGAGCAGAATAGACGTCCTATGTAATGTCTTCAGATTTAGTTCAACACAGTCTGCAAATACCAGCTTCATCTAGGTGGTTGGTGTTTTGGCCAGCTCCAATGCCTTGCTGTTGGCCAGTAGGGCTACCCATGGCATTTAATAACCAACACCAAGGAGCAGTAACCAGAAGTGGGTGAACCAAAATACAGAGTTCATAGCTGAAAGTCAAGATTTGCAAACCAGAGCCCCCAAAGTATTGGGAGTCCTGAAGGGCATCTGTGGGTATCTTTTAAAAAGTTCAAATTTGATTAGAAATAAAGTGATTGTAAACCCTTTTTTTTTTTTTTTAAATAGTAAACATGCCCTATTGTCCTGCTCTATGCAATGGTTTTGCACAAAGCAACCTGAATCTTCCTCTTCTGGAGTCCCCGCCATCGCTCCTGGCTCTTCCCCCCTGCCAAGTTCCCACCAAGTGGCTTCCTATGGGAGCATTTGTGTGGACTCTTTTCCAAGCTGGCTCTGTGTCCATAGACACACAGAACGCAGCTCACTCCACCCCCCTGCTCCCTCCATACTGGCTGTGATTGACAGCAGTGGAAGCCAAAGGCCCCCGCTGCTGTCTCTGAGCCTATGAGGAGGGAGAGAGCAGAGAGAGACGCTGCCCTAGTGCACATCACTTAATCGAAAACAAATTTTAATGAAATACTGGCTTGCAATAAGCTGTACAAGTATCTCACAGTTAAATCTATATTCATATATACAGTATCTCACAAAAATGAGTACACCCCTCACATTTTTGTAAATATTTTATTCTATCTTTTCATGTGACAACACTGAAGAAATGACACTTTGCTACAATGTAAAGTAGTGTCATCATTTTCTTTCCACTTCACAATTATGTGCCACTTTGTGTTGGTCTATCGCATAAAATCCCAATAAAATACATTTATGTTTTTGGTTGTAACATGACAAAATGTGGACAATTTCAAGGGGTATGAATACTTTTTCAGGGCACTGTAGATCTGGAAGAAATACACAAAAGACATCCAAGTAAGAACGCACATGACTTGTATTTAAACAATATTTGCTTAAGCCAGGGGTTCAGCTTTAAATTATTGAGCAAACCTATTGAACCTGCAGGTAAAGAATACTTTGGGACAAAATCTACACTCTTGTGAAATAAGAGGTACTGTTATTGTACTCTCAGGTATGTATGATTGCTTCATTTTATCATCTGAGAATCCTTAATCTTCACTTGCAGATGTTTAAACAGATTTAAGTGTAATTGTGAAATGTTTCCCACTTGGCAGTACTTGACTTGTATTTGGCCTTAAACTGGCCATACATCAGTTGCATCTAGTTCACAAATTTTTGTTTTCGGAAAGTTCTCTTGATTTTGTAATGGTTCATTGAGTCTTATCAACATTCACTTTCAACTATAGTAAGGAGCAAGAATTTATTATTTGAACGAGCAAATTTCTAACTGTGAGGCCGGGTTCACTTATGTGCGCATTGGATGCGGTTTCAATCGCATCCAGTTCACAGGACATGTGAGGGGTGTACTCACTTTCTCACTTTTGTGAGATTGTATATATATATATATATTTTTTAGTAGAGGCCCTATAGAATAAAATTATGGATTTTGTGATTTTTCAAACACATTTTTTCTTTAAAAAGTACATTCTAATGAATTTTATTGCACACATACACAGTTTAATATACAATGTTTGGTAAAATTGTCCATAGCCGATGCTTTAAAAATGTTTGCAGGTTACCAGTTTAGAGTTACAGAGGAGGTCTGGTGCTATAGTTATTGCTCTTGCTCTGACATTCGCAACGATACCTCACATGTGGTGCGATCACCGTTTACATATGTGCGTGGGACTTAAATATGTGTTCGCATTTGCACATATGCACAGGGGGGCAGGGCGTTTTACAATTTTTTTTTTTAAATTTCTATTATTTATTTGATCTAAAACTATTTTGTTACAGTTTCTTTTTTTTTGTATTACCTTTATTGCTATCACAAGGGATGAACAACATCCTTTGTGACAGCATGGGAGATGATCCTCTTTATGGAGAGGTCCTCTTTATGGAGAGATCTAGGGTCTATTAGGCTACAAATTTTTCTTTTGGCCTCCAATGCAGCTGATCAGGCACAGATCTGGCTTTCTTGGCCGCTAACAGCCAGTTAAACAGAGAGGCAGAACTGGAAATTACAGAATTCTCATCGCTTCTGGTTTCCAGGGTCACAGAGAGAAAGGAACAACGTCAATTTCTCTCTCTCCATGCTGTGCAGCTGTCGCCACTAGGCGGAGCACTTTCAGGCTCCATGATCAGATGGCAGAGCCCAGGAGAGGCGGCGGCGGGAGGGGGGGGGCCACATTCAGCCACCCGCAGAAATAATTGAGTGGCTTTTCAGCCACACAAATCACATCTGCATTAACCGCTGTCTGCAAATTTTAATTATGATTGGTTAATATATCTGGGAATGCATTCAAATAGCATATCTGGGCCAAATTTTAAAGCAGAACTGTACTCACCTTCACTCCAGTGCTGCAGTGTCCTGGAGCTTCTGCCTGACATCGGGGGTGCACTACATGTGGCACAAGGGGAAGAGAGGAGGAGGTCATTTTGTAGATGGCTGTTGAGGGGAGAGGATGACGGGGAGGGGAGCTCTGCACTTTTAGTTTAACTAGCACTTAGCGTTATACTCCCCCCACTAAACCTCTTTGGTCCCCCAAAGACCGGGAGCACCTTTATGCTGATTGGTTATCACATAGATTCCTACATGAATAACAGTAACAAATGTAACCGAATTAAACATAAAAATACTAGTAATCCTAATATCATTTTGTTACCAGCAAAGGAACCCCTCGTGGATCTTGAGCCAACGTGAGGTGATTCCGCCCCGGAGCTATTCGTTTTCGTATGACCTTATAGGGTGTGTCAGAGGGTGGGCACTGGGCATACTCCACCTTCTTTTAGTTCAACTGATAAGGAGGTTGGCTAAATATGATTCCTTGGAGATGCATGTATAACTTATGGGTGCTGGCCCTGTTCCCCACAGAATTCATGGTGTGTGAAGCAAAATCCAGTTGTCCGCACTTCCCTCAAATCACCTTTAGGGCCTGTTCACACTGCTGTAATGCGAAAACCCGTGCGAATCCAATGCGGGCTCCAGCATCGCATATCACCCACAGGCAGTTCACACTGCCCTATGTGAACCACTGCGGGAGTCAATAGAAAGTTAATGACACCCCCATATCGGTTCGCATATCGCAGTGCGAACTGTCAATTCAGACAGGAATCGGAACGCATGGGTGTGGACCAAAAAAGGGTCCTGCATGATTTTGGTCTGAATGCGATGCAAATTCAGCCATACAATTTGTATGGGTAAATTTGCATCGCACAGACATCGCATGTGATTTGTACAGCAGTGCGGTGCGAATCTCATGCGATGTCTGACATCGCAGCAATGTGAACTGGCCCTTATTGACATATAATTCACAACGACAATCCACAGTGTACAGATGAGGGAATATAACCACCAGCTAATGCGTTTCACGTAATAGAACATGCTGGTGGCTATATTCCCTCATCTGTACATTGTGGATTGTCCTTGTGAATTACAGTATTTATCAATAAAGGTGATTTTATGGATGTGCGGCCAACTGGATTTTTCTTCACACCTTTACATGGACTAACAAATTGAAGCTGAACTCCAGCTAACACTTTAGTAGTTACACAAATATTTTTTATACATAAATGAATAAAAGCAGATTATTGTATGCACCTCTTTCAGTGGTAAATGATTTGTCTCAGCCCTTTAACTGACACTTTTGCTGGGCAGCTTGGGCATATTGGCTGGATCTCCGGGTGAAAATAAAGGAAATTAAAAAAAAATGTAGCCACCACATCTATGAATTTGTAAACTGCAATATAATAATTTTTTGCTGTTTTTCAGTTTAATACCCTTTAAGATGGCAGCTTCCATGAGAACAAATGCCCAGATTTCAGCTATATTTAAACATCTTGTGGGCTATTGCAGGTTACTTTGCATATTTTTGTGATAACAAATTGTGGCTTCTTCTTTCTTAAAATAGGATAGAAAAATGAACTCTTGCAACATTTCTTACAAATGATAAAAGTAACAAATGGAGTCAGGGCAAACACTATTCATAGTACTAGAACAATCCACTGCTCCAAAATGCCTTAGCTCCTATAGTCCATCTCTAATAATGTACAGTATGTTGCAGCTGTTTAGTAAGAGCTGATAATGGGGTATGCGGAGATTAAAGTGACACTAAACTCTGGTTTAAAAATAAAATTCTATTCAAGTTTTAAAAAAGTCAATTCTATTGCTCTCCAAATCCCTTTGTTTCTGCTGTGAATGACTTCCTATTAGAAGGTGGCTACGTTCATTCTCCATGGTCCCACTGCATGCAGGAACGTAGCCACTCTCTCTTGTCTATTCCCAAGATGAACTATTTACTTTGAGATTTGTAATGTACATAGAGCGGTGCACAAGACCGCAGCTAATGCACACTGCTTGCTTTAAGCAAACAGAAGTGAGAGAGAAAAGGGGAGGTTCGGAAGCTCACAGAAGACATTACAAGGAGGCAAAATAAAACCCATTAAGAATCAATTTTATGAAAAAAAAAAAAGATTACAGGGCTATTAAAGTGCTTCATCCAAAGAGGGAGGTACCCTTTCTTTGCTCCCCCCTCCTCTTTAATGATTCGCGCTTTTGGGGGGGCTACCTGGTTGTGACAGGTACCCGCTCCCACTTGTGGTCAGGTCACCGTGGCGATCTGAGCGGAAATTCGGCTTTCCCCACATCTCAGGTCCCAGAAGACTGTGGGGCCATTTATAAAGTGCATCACAGCTCGCCCTTACGCAGTAAGAAACTGACTGCGAAGCTGCAAGGCGTCACTTCTGGTTTATCGTACTTAAGACCTGAAGAATCGGCTCAGCTGAGGACAACGCTAGATCCCTGGACAGCTAAGTGTCCTTATAGTTGTACCTGTTGACTTTTAATTTTTCTGGAGGAGACTGGAGCTCTTCTTTAAGTACCAAAAGGTTAGGTTTTCTTAGTTTATATAGAATGGGGGAGACTTGAAACTCCTGTCATGGTTTTCTATTACTAAGTGCAGAGCTGCTGTGCATGCAAATAAATGTGAATAAAAATCAAATATCCCCTACGTGCTGGAAAATTAGTACTAATTATCTCTCAACAAAACTTTCTCATCTCCCTACTGCCCTTACGCGTTACGTCACAAACCATGTGACTTCTTCAGAGATTGCAAAATTACCTCAATTAAACTTTGAGGTCAGCAAGTTGAATGCTGGCTCTTTTTTCTTGTAGGTCAGTAAAAGCAGACCTGGATACAAACCAATTGCATTCAGTCTAATGAATCTGAATGGACCTGGATGAGGTCAAATATAGGTGGAGTCCCATCTGCATAAATCTGACTACCCAAAGGGACACATTGCAGTTTGTTTTTGATCCATAAGCTAATTTTCTGATCATTCTCCTCCTAGCAGTGATAGAAAGCAGAAATACAGGGCAAGAAGAAGGAAGGGTACAGCTCGGTATTATAGCCAACAGATTGTAAGAAAACGAAGGAGCTGCTTTTATGATCACAAACTGACAATAACACAATAAAACAGAAGCAAGTAAGTAAGGAGAAAGCTACAGTTCAACAGTCTGGCCCTTACCGGTAAGTGACACCGAGTCCAGCCAATGGTGCATAAGGAACAAATGGATGCTCTCCTCTCATGGTACCATTTCCCTCTGCGCTTGTCAAATTGAAAGTTACTAAAAAAACTGCATGCTGGATTTTGCCCAATTCACTCTTGGCATTCTCTATCTTCAGAATTGCTCTCACAATTGGCATTATAATAATTGAGTCATAAGGGGACAACTATTGTCAACTGGCAAACATAAACCCACAGAGCAGTATAAAGGAGGAGAGCACCTTGCATTAAGTTCAGTAAAAGATTTCTTATTTTGACAACAGGTCACGGGATATAGAGTATCCATCACCATTCGGAAACTCACAGCTCCCCCTCCACCAGTGCTTAATTGCTGGTAATTAATGGGATATACTGGACACCAATCAAATAAAAAATAAAATGTCTATTTTTTTTTTTTTTTTTACGATTGCTGTCTGGTATATCACAAAAATTAGCATCAATAAAGTGCTGATGGAGTTGGAGCTGTGAGTCCCCGAAACACGTTGGCTTTATCCTTATCCTTTATGACCTGTTGTCAAGATAAATAAACTTTTACTGGACTTAATGCAAACCTGCGGTTCTCTCCGTTTTTTGTACGCTGCTCCAATCCCTCCAGGGACTATGAGGGATACACCAGTTAAAACAGAGCTGATTTTAAGAATCGTAATATATCAAGTTATCTTTCACCTATCAGGTCCAACTCTTCTTTAATAAACCCACAGATGGAAGGGGTTTCTCGTTTTTACTATTGAAAGTAGAACATTTCTAGTTTAAGTGCTACCTTCCATTGGCTAACTCAACTCATTAAAGATGAAAGATTAGGGAACCTCAGCTTAGCTTTTCAGGTGTTGATATACAAGCCTCTAGAATACACCTATGATCACAGAAAAAGATTATATGTCAATTGGCCCAGCTCAGCTTACAGATGAAGAAACATTATATGGTACATAATAAGTAAACCATATGCTGGGACAATGCCCGTGAAGCTTGATGGGTGGAACCAAAATAACTAAGTATACTACTTGTGATTTTTTCACCGCACTACACCGACCTAGACATGGGTTCTGCCATTCTTGCGTTCTATGTTGTCTATTGGTATGAAAAGAATAAATGGTTGCATTTCTGAGTGTGCAGCAGCGTGCTCTGGTCACAGTAAGTGGTGGCATATGCTACTGACCATGACCATAATGAGCACCATTATCAACTTTGTACACTGTGTACAGTGATTGGTGGCATATCTTGCATGCAGCACCAGCAGGTTGCATTGTTTACACTGGTTGGTGGCATGTAATGGGAGTTGGATGACATGGTCTACATGCAGTGATTGGTTAGGAATTACTGGGAGTCGGATGACATGGTCTACATGCAGTGAATGGTGGCATGTACTGGAAGTCGGATGACATGGTCTACATGCAGTGAATGGTGGCATGTACTGGAAGTCGGATGACATGGTCTACATGCAGTGATTGGTGGCAAGTACTGGGAGTCTGATTACATGGTCTATATACAGTGATTGGTGGCATGTATAGGGAGTCGGATGACATGGTCTACATGCAGTGATTGGTGGCAAGTACTGGGAGTCTGATTACATGGTCTATATACAGTGATTGGTGGCATGTATAGGGAGTCTGATGACATGGTCTACATACAGTGATTGGTGGCATGTATAGGGAATTTAACCGATGACATGGTCTACACACAGTGATTAGTGACATGTATAGGGAATCTAACCGATGACATGGTCTACATACAGTGATTGGTGACATGTATAGGGAATCTAACCGATGACATGGTCTACATACAGTGATTGGTGGCATGTACTGTGAAGTGTGACTAGTCGCATGCTCAGTGTACCACCACAGTGGCAGGATCTGTTTGCTGTTGCAAGTTACATGGTCTTCAAAAGGTAATTGGTGCTATGCTCTATGGTGATGCCATGTTCTGTGTACATTGACTGGTGGTATGTTTTGTGTACAGTGACTGATGGTATGCTCTGTGTACAGTGACTGATGGTATGCTCTGTGTACAGTGACTGGTGGCATGCTCTGTGTACAATGACTGGTAGCATGCTCTGTGTACAGTGACTGGTGGAATGCTCTGTGTACAATGACTGGTGGTATGCTCTGTGTACAGTGACTGGTGGCATGCTCTTTGTACTATGACTGGTAGTATGCTCTGTGTACAGTGACCAGTGGTATGCTCTGTGTACAATGACTGGTAGTAGGCTCTGTGTACAGTGACAGGTGGCATGCTCTGTTTACAATGTCTGGTGGTATGCTCTGTGTACAATGACTGGTGGCATGCTCTGTGTACAATGACTGGTAGTAGGCTCTGTGTACAGTGACTGATGGTATGCTCTGTGTACAGTGACTGGTGGCATGCTCTGTGTACAGTGACTGGTGGCATGCTCTGTGTACAATGACTGGTGGTATGCTCTGTGTACAGTGACTGGTGGTATGCTCTGTGTACAGTGACTGATGGTATGCTCTGTTTACAGTGGCTGGTGGTATGTTTTGTGTACAGGGACTGGTGGCATGTTTTGTGTACAGTGACTGGTGGTATGCTCTGTGTACCGTGACTGGTGGTATGCTCTGTGTACCGTGACTGGTGGTATTCTCTGTGTACAGTGACTGGTGGTATGCTCTGTGTACAGTGACTGGTGGTATGCTCTGTGTACAATGACTGGTAGTATGCTCTGTGTACAGTGACTGGTGGTATGCTCTGTGTACAGTAACTGGTAGTATGCTCTGTGTACAGTGACTGGTGGTATGCTCTGTGTACAATGACTGGTAGTATGCTCTGTGTACAGTGACTGGTGGTATGCTCTGTGTACCTTATTTGTGTGAATGGAGGAATCTGTTCATTTTCTTCATGCAGCCCACTGGCTGAACAAGAAAAACAACCCGTCTTTGGCCAGCCATTGTTATAGGCCGCATGCCATGGGAATAATTACCCTGAGAAGCTCGGGTCACTCCAGTTGACTATTCAGCTTGTCAAGCTTGTTGAGGAAACCTCTGACATTCACAAATCCCTCTTTATAATGAAGACCTAAATCACTGACAATAAAAACAAAAAGATGCGTTTGTGGTTTAAATGGTCAGTGATGGGTCAGGAATAACACCCTCCAAGCTGCCATTGTAGTTCTAGAATACATCTGCCTCTCATTTCTAATAACCTTCTAGAAAATCCGGAAATCTTTAAGAACAAAAAAATAAAAACCACCAGCAGCACACAGATAATGACGCCTGAACCTCAGTCCACATGCTTTAGTTTAATGACGCAAATCAGAAACGCAAACAAGCTGTTTTGCGCCGAGGAAGGCCGCGGTGTTTGTAAACTCTGCAGCAGTCTCCATAGAGATATGAGCTGTATCCATATCTGTTTTCTCTAACTTCAGAGACGCAATCACAGCATCCGGAAGGAGCCGCGTTTTGTCGAACAAACGCAAAGACTAAACGCAGTAATTTGATTTCGTACACCTGACTCCAAGTCCGCAGTAATAGACACACGACGACCACCAAAAATAAAAAAACAAGAATTTCTAAAGGCCTAAAAGATCTTCCAATAATCTTTACTCTCCGTCTACATAAGATCTTGATGTTACCGTCGAACCTCCCACAATAAGGACTGGGTAGTGACTGGTAAATTTGGTGTTTGCGTAGAAAAACAAAAATAACAGTCACTAAATCCAGAAGTAATATTTC
>BLSH010420699.1:35229-66552 GCA_018402905.1 Glandirana rugosa
GGAGGTCCGTGTATGTAAACACAGATCTCTGTTCTGACAGAGGGGGAAGGGCTGTGATCACAGGCTTCCTGTATATGGAAGCCGTGATCACTCCCCTCCCCCTGCCAGCCCAGCCCCATACAGTTAGAACACACTGAGGGAACACAGTTAACCTTTAGCGCACCCCCTCCAGGTTAAGCCCTTCACTGCCAATGGCATTTACACAGTAATCAGTGCATATTTTATAAATCCAATGGTCCCAAAAAAGTGTCAAAATGGTCTGACATGTCCGCCGCAATATGGCAGTACCGCTAAAAATCGCAGATCACCGGCATTACTAGTAAAAAAAAAAAATATATGAAAACCCCAGAAATGAATTCTCATCATTCGTAAAGGCGGCAACTTTTGCACAAACCAATCAATAATTGCCAATTGCGATTTTTTTTAACCAAAAATATGAGGAAGAATATAAATCGGCCAAAACCAATGAAAAAACTTTTTTTTTATATTTTTTTTGGATTTGGATTTTAGCAAAAAGAGAATAGTTTTTTTGTCAGTTAAAGCGACGCAGTGCCGAATCGCAAAAGTGCTCTGGTTTTAAAGTGTGAAATCTTTCCGGGGCTGAAGTGGTTAAAGCTCCCCTTGCCCCTATGTTCTTGATAATAGATACATATTGAAAATAAACCTCCCTCCTGAACCTTATTCCCATCCCTAGGCTAACAACAGATGGGTGATTCTGCAGCTAGCGATTCTGCTCCTGACGATTTGTCAAAATCGCCAGCATGAGGATCCCTAAGAATCTGCCTGTTTGTCCCAATGGAATCGCCCCCTCTGTAACTGAGGCAGCGAGATGTCGCTCCCATCCCTAACGACTGAGATTCAGCTGCGTTCTGGCCAGCGGCAGGGCGACATCTTGCTGCATCTGGCTTCAAAGAGAGCAAATCCATAGGGATGGACAGGCAAACTCTTTAGTGATCCTGCCACTGGCAATAGAATTGCCCGTCTGAATTCAGTCTAAATGTATAAAAAGGTCTTAGTCACACCCCCACTTTCCCTTCTTTTCTCAATGCTGTACATAGATATAATAAAAAAATCCTAGTATATTTTTTTTCTACCATAAAGGCATCTGATTGGTTGTTATGAGGCATTACAGATCGTCCCTGTAAAAGCCACTGAGAAATAAAATCCATTAGGGCCTATCATGTGGGAGATAGTGACACCATGTAAGGAAGGAGAACGTCCACTAATTATTCACCCATCAAAGGAAAGCTGTAGAAGCAGACCTTGGTAAGCCAATGCATGTGTTTTGGAAAACCGAATTGGCTTTGATGTGGAACCAGCGGGCACAAAGTGTGATTTGAATGCATAAGTGTTAAGAGAATGGCAGAGGGGTAGTATGGAAGACGTACTCTCAATTCTAGGGATAATTATCTCCACGAGGACATAAATAAATTATAGACTGCATAAAACGTCTCTAATGTTGTGCATGCTGCATATAATATACACCATTAGGAGAAATTAAGTTGCTCTGGCAGAAGCATAGCGAGAAGCTGGGGTCTCTATAAAAAACAGAGGTAAAACCAATCGTATTGTTTATGTGTTAATTAAGAGATGTAATTAAAAGGAGATTTTAATGCATTTTCAATGTAAACATTTTTAAATTTTTAATGTAGTGTTTATTTTACAGTCATTTTTCGTGAGATTTTCACATTCTAACTTGCTTGCCCTTCTTTATGTTTGTTGTTGGTATGATTAGCCTCTAGAGGGAGCACTGTATTTCAATCAGCCTCCCTGTTTAATTAAAGGCCAACTCCAGCCTAAATTTTGGTTTTCAAATAATATGGAGGATGGCTAAGCTGGCCATAGAAGGCACACATTTCACAGGCTGAACAAGAGAAAATCAATTGACTCCCCCATCCAGCAAACAACATAGATGGAGGAATCTCCATTGACAGCTTTTGTATTCTGATAGCCAGCACCCGAAAATGTCTGAATACCTGAACAGAGACTGCATCTGACATGGCTTGCATTCTGGCTGATTCAGCAGGAATCTGCTGAAATCCAGCTATGGGGGCCTTTAGCATCTTTCTTTGTTTTTTGCTTTCTGTGTCCTTTGTGACACTAAAGCTGGCCATAGATGGAGCGGTTTTATTTCCTGCAGCCACGGGTTACAGGAAAGAAAATCGCTCGATATCCCCCATCATGTAGGGCAGCCATTCTCAAACAAGGATTTTGTGAAACCCTAGGCAGATTGACCTTCCATTGATGTACCTGAATGGTTCCAGGTCCAATGCCACATGGCAAAGCCAGGCAGCGTGGTACCAAAGATCTTTCTTAGCTGTCTACATGGGTAGCATTCTAACCACCACTGTAAGGGCTGCTTTCATCCTACTTCTTTTAGGTTAGTGAAAGGATCACCTTAATAACGTACAGCTTTTTATTAGACTTATTGGCCATTTATCCAGTTTTTTGGTACTATGAGTTATGTGATTATCACACAGACCAATATTCCCGAAATTGCAGAAAGATGATGGATGCTCTAGGGCAGCCATTCTAAACAAGGGTTTTGTGAAACCCTAGGGTTCCTCTACAGGTTGCTAGAGATTCCTTGAGTTGTAGCAGATTGACCTTCCATGTGATGTGCCTGGTCCAATGTCACATGGCAAAGCCGGCAGCATGATGGCAAATATATTTTTTAGCTGTCTATATGGGTAGCATTCTAACTAATACTGTAGGGGTTGCATTTATCCTACTGACCATCAATGTAAGGGGTATTTTTCCCACTGACCCCTGTAAACTGGTTTTAGTAGGGGTTCCCCGAGACCTTAAAAGAGATGTATAGGTTTTTGTTTTTAAGATTCATACTTACCTAGGTGGATGCAGCATCGGTCCGATGCTGCATCTGTCCCCTTGCGCCTCTAAGACTGAGAACCAAGCAATCTAACACCGCCGATCACTCAGTTCTCACAGCCCTGTGAGCAGAGAGCTGTTGACCGTCAGTTAACAGCTCTGCTCTGCCCCTCGGCACTCACAGGAGGCGGGCAGGCATGTGGGCAGATCCCAACTCAATTTCTTCTAGCGTAAAAAGGCTGCAAAATGTTGCTCTAGGGGTTTTGCTGTACCATGTTTTTTCTACAGTTACAGTAGAGTCTATCATCTATGACCACCTTCAACATGGCCATTGAACCTTTCCAAAACCATGGTCACATATCGGACTCTTTGACATCAACTACTTCTCTTTTTGAGGTCATTACCTAAATGAGCATAATTTCATTTAAAAGAAAACAACATAATTTAGACTAAAAAAAAAAAGTTTTGGCTGTAGTCATTGTTTGACATTAGGTTCATTTGAGGTTTTTACTTGGAGTTTGATAAAAAAAAAAAATGTGCACTTGCTTCTGTAATACGCAAACAAACTTGAATAGATTATGAATATATATCAGACACAAACAGCAAAACAACATGACAATCAGCAGTGACATCACCAACCAATACGTTCTTGAGGTCATTAATTTAATTAGCTAAATTTTATTTGGAGTAAAACAACATGATTTAAACTGGATCCATGAAAATGAATGTTCTTGTAAACAGAATAAGTCACTTTTTTAATTTAGTCGGAGGCAGTACCAAGCCATGCCGCTCTCGTTTGTTTAAATTATAGTATGTCATGTGTTTCATCAGCCTGGACTTGTAATTAAAACCTAGAGACAGTTCTCATCTCTTATTGTTTGCAGTGCTCCAAACTACAAGGCCTTAAGCCCTCCAGAGAAGGAGCGATTTTCTTTCCTGCAACAACGGGTTGATGGGGGAATCCCTCAAATGGAGCTATTACTTTCTCCCGGCTGGGAAAACACACAGGGATTATTGCTAGTGGCTATACCTTCTGGCATTAAACACATGAAAAATCCAAAAGGCTGGTTGTACCCAAGTTGATCCATCATGGTTTGAGTCTCGGACAGTCTCTGCTGAACCAGCCAAGATGCAAACAGTCTATGGCCGGCTTTAGTAGCAGATATCAGATCTTCAAAATCTCAATAGATGCTAAGGGCTACAAAGCTTTGCACATCATCAGTGCTCTTTGGACTGACTTATAAAATAAATCAGAAGGTTGTTATAGGCAACAGTTTTACTGCTCCAATTTTTATCAGTCAGGTCTAGAATGACATGTGACTTATTTATTGCTCAGGCATGGGCAGCCAATCAGTATCTCCAAGCACATGGATGAATGGAAGTGGTAGGGAGGTCATACCAGACTGCGAGGACCCTGCTCCTTGAAAACATAAGTATCTGGGGGGCCTGGGTGGACATTTTTTACGTTTTTGACTTTGAGCACACTTTAGGATTTCAATTAGCATAGGAATTTGTTAAAAATATGTGTAAATCACAAACAAACTTGAATCAATTATAAAGATACATCAGATGCATAGAGCAAAAAGTACATGTAAAAATGGAACTCTAGCCAAAAACTAAACACATCACTGAAATATACATATGTTTGCTGTCTACCTGCCATAGGATATTCTGTTCATCTAATCTTATGATTTATATGGTTCTGCCATACTGTACAGCCAGAAGGATAAGTCTACCACCTTTAGCTTTACCACTTTCTGGATCATCTCTGCTAACTAGAAATAATCCAGTCCAATAAACAGGGAGTATGAGCTTTGGTGTTTGCAGCACTATATGTTTAACTAAGCAGACAGAGAGCTGGACCTCTTCAGGGAGACCACTGATTCCACGCAGAGAGCAAGGGTCCTTCTCTGTAGTATGCTGCAGGAGACAGGCTTTTCTACTGCTTTATAAAGAAAACAAATGGTCAGGGCCCATTCACACCTTCCCAGTCTGCTGCAGTGCGTTAAATGGGCATGTGTTAAAGCACATTTAACATTCATTTGATTTGGTTGCCCAACCCAAAAAAAAAAAAGCACTGCACTGCATGTGGCGTGAACGGGCCCTTAAAGAGGAATAACTGTAGCGGCTGACATTTAAAAATCAGGGGAACTTACCAGTCCATGGATTCCAGCTCTGTCTTCCTGCAAGCATTTCTTCTCACCACTGATGGGTACCCAGTGCTGCCATCTAGAATTTGGGAGCCAGCTGTGGCTCCCTGATAAACCACAGTCAGCTCCCCACTGCACATGCATGAGATGGTGCAATGCATGGAGACTGGTCCTGCAGCCTCCTGGGACATGTGACATGCTGCAGTAGGCTGTGGGCGGGGAGAGGGATGGGACAAGCAATGGCATCCTTACCTAGGTGATGATTATGGAAGTGGAATCGACAAAAAAATTGTACTCGTTGCCCCCAAATAACCTGCAAATCAGTTACAGGCTTCAGGATCCTGAAGAAGCAAATGTTACTGTAAAATGCGTCGATCCATTACACTATTTTGGGAACTTGACACATGCACCAAGTTATCAAAATCTATGTAGAAGTCTGACTACTGTGTGTCAATTATTATGTTTTAACCATGTAATAAAGATTTGTAAGCAGTTTTTATCAAAATATGTAGTGTGTATACTCCCTGTGACACACTGATAGTCCTGCTTTTGACTCCCCCTTTTTATGAGGAGAAAGAAGATATAGTATATTGTAATGTTTACATTGATGGGATTGTGCCCCAACTCTAGGTTCACACTTGTGCGGTTTGCCATTGCTTGTGCACAGCAGCCCATTCTTTTGAATGGGCTGCTGTATCAACTGAAAACGCAGGAAAAAGGTCCCTGCACCTTTTCAGAAAATGTGGCCCCAGTGCAGGAAAACTGCGCTGCGATTTCCAACGTTTGGGGGTACCATTAGGATTAATGGTATCCCCATGCATCTCCTGAGCAGTAGCGCGTTTTTCTGTGTGGGTGGTTGCGGCTGCGGTAACAGGTGTGGTCCCGCAGCGGCAACCAACCACACAAGTGTGAACGTAGCCTAAGGGGGAGTTTAGGAGAATACCACCATTCTAATAGTTTGGTTATTTTCATTTTGTGACTTTTAATTTTTTAAAACCAGAGTAAAGTTCCTCTTTGAATTGTACAAAGCACCTGGGCAATTGTAAAAAGTGCACAAAAACAAAAAAAGGCTTCCATTATTGGCAAAACTGAGCAAAAATGGCCATTCACATTCTAACTTGAAAATTGTCATCCAACCCCTCTCCTGTGACCGGAGAACATACAGCAGACAAAATGGCTTCCACCCTATATAGGAGGGAGGGGGGCTAGCCGGGACAGTTTGTACTTGACACATGCTCTTCATAACAAAATCTGTTCACTCAGCTGTGTGAATGGGGTGTATGAAGAGGACGAGATGACATCATACTACCATTACTATTCAAGGCCCCCCGCCGAGGCGCTAATAAGAATGAATCTCTTCGAGATGTGATGTATCCTGACAGGAATGCTAATGAGCTCAGCCATACTATCGCTTTCATATCCCATGCCTCACTGCCGGGAAGAGGAGGCCTCAGCAGAAGATATCAGATGTTTGTATGAAAACATCCTGACTGAACGATATAACCCTGGACTATTTATACAGAGTGAGGCCTACATGTCTCACATTGTACTGTATATGATCCAACTCAAGGACGTGATTAAATTGGAACACGATTAACGCAAGGCCTACGTGATCACTGGAAGCCAGCCTTGTAAAATATGACAGAATTTATTGATGTAATTGAAGCATTCACAGCTTAGCTTGCATTCATGTCCTATAAGGGACCACAGAACTAGCTAGAGACACAACACTTTTAAAAAGGCAAATTCCATTAAATTAATTTTATTTAAGGTATATCTAAAGGCTTTTATTACATTTTGGATAGAGAACGGATTTTTTAGAACTACCTATGACTTAAATTGCTGTCTGTGTCCCTGCCTGTGAGATTTTTTATTCATTCTGATGACCTCCACGACAAGAAGTAATGGGAGATCAAACATTTCACAGTTGTCACCAGACCTGGAGAAGTAATCTTCCAACTAGGACACCTGTTCTGTTGACAAGTGCCTAGGAGGAGATTTCCCTTCACTTTGGAGAGATTTTTATTCACTTCCTGTTATATCTCTAGGGAAGAAAGTAAAGATAATTATCTCAACTAGTTGCATCCAGACAGAAAAACCAACAGAGGTTTTAACCTTTTCTTACTCTATTGGAACAAAAAAAAAAGTTTTGACTTTAGGTATATTCTAAGTGGAACTCTGAGCAGCTGTCCCAACTCACCATGTGTTGCCTCCAAATATATGCTGAGTTAAAATAAATAATAACCTAAAAAAATAGAAACCTAATCTAAAAGCCCCATTTATGTATCTACATTTGAGGTCCTATGAGTCCAGAGTCTTCTATCATCTCCACTGCAGAGGGGATCCTTATTTAAGTGCTCATGTTGCTGCCTGTGTGATGTTGACACTTCCCATTGCCTATCCAGTGGTGGGGTCCTCTCAGGCCCTTAAGAGGTTGGGGGGGGGGGGTCAACAAGACTGGTTGGCAAATAACCTGACCTCAGCATTGGACCATATCACCAGTTGCAGGAGAAGCACTGCAGAGGTCATTTCACAACAAACTCAGGTAAGCAAGTGATGCTGTTAGTGGTTATTATTTTAATGGGTAGATAAGTGGGACAAAAAGATAGGGGTTAATGTTGCATAGAGATGGGCTTTAAGTTGCAATGGTTTTAAATAACCTGCCGCTTTCTTGCCTTTCTCCACGACTGCGTTTGTAGGATTTTGTCTTTACACACCCCAAGGCGATAGAGAAGGGGCTACTCTTCCATAACGGGAAGAATTGCAAAATAGGAAGCAGAACCTGTGTGTATAATGGGCAAAAATGGCTGATTCCCTGTGCATCAATAAATGCCAATGATAAAACTAGGGTTTGCAAAACATTAATGCATACAGAATTTACATAACAATGATCTACATATGGATCTAAAAATATACTGAAAATACTATACATTCCGTTCCAATAAAAGGAAGCAGCTGCTCAATTACCCAAAACATTTCGCAATACAGGACATTATTCCTGCAATTTGATCCAAATTATTCTGAAGGTATTTCCAATAAAAAGCACCTACATACTTAACAGATCTCCTAGCTGGCCTACATAGTCTTTCCCAGCAGATCAGAGGATCAATTTAAAAGGAAAGAACATCATTGTGATGCTGTAATATCCAACAAGGGATTTCCCCGTCCTCTTTCCTTTTCCTCATTGCTGGCAAGCTCTGCCCTTCTAGGTGTGCTGATGCTCTTATTTGGGTCACAGTAAAAAGAATCAGATTATATGTCATATCTTATTACCGTGTAGGAAAGCAGATCCATCCCTAATGGTATTTTCAGGAGATAAAGAGTGCAATCACTGGGAAAGTAGAGGGATGGTTTTCCTAGATAATATATATGAAGGTAATATACTAATCTCCATGAAAATCTGCAAAGGAAATTTGAGTTTCCGCAAACTGCCTTCTATAGGTTTCCACAATTAAGACATCTATCGCATGCTCAGTTTGGTACCCAGGAAACAAATTTCTTGGAGTACCTTTTAATAGGGGTACTTCTATCTCAGGGCCATAAAGGTCTTATTTCCACTCTCTATCTACGTCTCTTGTCTGCCACTACCAGCGGGGTACCCATGGAGGCACAAGCTAAATGGCAGCTTCTTATCCCTAATCTTGGTGATGAGGAGTGGGAGGAGGCCTGCTCAGCCCATCTATTGGTATCACCTGCAATCAACAACAAATTGATACATCTCTATATGCTTCATCAATCCAATCCTGTTAGATTAAATGCAATGCACCGTGTGTCTACTTCAGCATGTACCAGATGCACTTCTCCACATATTAAGGTATTGGCAGCAGGTGACAGACATTCTGTCCGCCATGCTGTCAATCCCTGTTCCGTGTACCCCGTTGGTATGTTTGCTGGGAGTTTTGGACAAAGAGATGTGGCCTAGGTATATGAGGACTATGTTATTAGAAACATTATTTATGGCCTGTAAAGCAGTAGCACTTAGGTGGATTCAGCCCACACCTCCATCCATATCTCAATGTCTAAGGCTAGTGAACCAAACATTACCATATGAACATCGGGTTGCCCAAATAAATATAATAAAGTGTGGGATGCCTGGTGTACCTCCACCCTTACTGGGTCCAGCGGGTGAACAAGAGCTTGACAGAGTTACATAATTTCTTGGTATTTTTAACTGAGATATTGTTTGACACTTTTTTCTTGATATGATTGCTATGCTAGATAAACTAAGCTATATGATATACATGTAAACTAAAGTCTTTTGTGCACTGTGAATGTACCTTCTTTACGCTCACGTTGAGCGTCCAAGATTACTGTAATTCAATGCGTATCTTTTTTAATAAAAAGAGTTTAAAATAAAAAAGAGTGCAATCGGTCATAAAGTCTTTTCTGCAAAAGGAAGTGACATTGGTAGTGTGGAAATCCAAAAGAACCCTGCAGACCAAACTGAGCCTATACATTGTGTTTCTATAGGGCAATATAACTTTACTGGGTTTGCAACTCAGTCCGAAAGTGACCATGGGATGTCTACTAAAAAACTGTCCACATTTGTTTTTTAAAAACAGGTCTGCAATAGCAGTTTCCATGTTTTTAAAGTGGACCTGAACTCATAAAGCTATCTTATAGGGAACATCTTCACATTGTAGAAATGTTATTGTGCCCATTGCCCAAGCATTACCCTGAAAATATTATTTTGTCTTGAATTCCTCCTGAAAAATAACAGTACATTTCCTGTGCCTTGAGCCTGAAAGCTGTATATCTACCATGTGAAATCATCTAAAGTGCTATGCCCATGATTGCAAGTCTCGTCAGATTTGAAGTGACATTTGGTGATATCACTACTGTGCTGTTTCCTGTTTTCTTTGCCAAAAAAGGAACCTGTACCTGAGAATCTGCAGTGCAAATATCTCCCTACTATGGCTTCATGAATTCTATGGATCTGCGCAAATTCCACCTCTCTTGCTGCTTATATTTTTCCCCCACCATTTATCAGGGACGTGTCTTTGGTGACTAGTCTTTTGCCCTTTGCGTGCCCTTTTTGGGGCTTCCACAGTTCAGCTTTTTTAAAGTGAACCTGTTCTTTGCCCATGCAGAGCAAACAAAAAGTTCACTTAAAATAGAATTCAGGCTATACACCTAACTAGTCTCCTAACACCTACGCTAACTAACCTGTGTATGAAAGATATATTACTCATCTGTTTCAGCCTGCTTTGTTACATGCTCTTGAGCATCTGTGTCAGCCAACGGTGAGTAGAGAGCACTCCAACAACAGCCATTAAAGCCTGCAGTGGTGACCCATAGGCTTCAATGGTCCATCTGTTTTCAGCACTCCCTCCTCTCCCCTGCAGCGGCGCTGGCTGACACAGGGAAGCCGCACTGGACCGAAGCGCCCTGAAAATGGAAAAATATGTACATCTTTCTTACATAGATTAGTTAGTATAGGTGTTAGGCGGGGGACAGTTTTAAGGCTACTTAGGTGTACAGCTGGAATAACACATTAATGCTTCCCATCTCCGCAGCACATGCTCACCTTCCATTTGCTGGCTCCTGCCTCATTTAGCTCCAGGTGCTAAGAAAGGAAGCTTTGTGTAAGTTATAGCTGGAGTTTATACAAGGCTCAGAACTGTCTCCCCACCCTGTATGGAGCTGGATTCAATCATTATCAGAAGATTGATCAGATTGTGATAGGACACAATGTTGCTGGTGAGACCACTCTCAACAAAATTAAGGTGTTCCTCAAAAAGAGGACCCGAATTTGAAGATTCACTTGAATAAAGTCTAATAAGAGTGCTAAACAAAGAATCTGAGAGTCCAAAAACGTTTAATATTAGTATCGATTCACAAACGACAACATAGAACAGCCAACACATTTCAGGGGTTTAAAGACATTTTCCTTTTTGGTCTTTGAGTGCCTGAAATGCATTGGCTGTTTGGTGCTGTTATTTGTAAACCAGTACTGATATTAAAAGTTTATGGACTCTAAAGGCCCATACACACGGTACAATTATCGGCCAACAACGGTCGTACAACAGCCTGTTGTCCGATAATCCGACCGTTAGCACGCACGATTCAACAGCCAATTTCCAATTATCGTCCAACAGAAGTTGTCTGAGAAGACTAGAAAACTTTTGTTGGCCAACAAGGAGTTTGCCAATTTTTGGCTTGTGTGTGCAGAAGTTGGACCAACAAAAGTTGTAAGTACAAACATGCATGCTCGAAATCCAGGAAGTGTTCAGTCGTTTAAACCTGTGTTCGTAACTCACAAAAAACAGTCACCTGAACTTCCTCTTTATACCCTCGTAACACTTCACTACGTTCGGCTTTGTTGGACGATTATTTGATTACCGTCAGTACGCTAGACAAAACCACGGTAGGCCAATTTGGACAAAAGTTGGACGTGCGGTTGTAGAATAATCGGCGCATGTGTACAAGGCTTTAGACTTAGACTTAGAGCTTTAGGCTTTATACACATGACTCTCCACCCACAGGACTGGACTATTTACAAGAACTTTTTACTAAGAACCAGCAGTGTCAAATGAGAGCAGAAGAGTACGTTGCATTAAATAATAGGTATTTATTTAACTCCTGGAGGCTGAGTGTAATGGCAGGGGAGTGAAGAACATGTGCTGCTAGTGGGGGGGAGGGCATTAAATCCATAATCTGTAAGGTTCTTATGGGCGGGACTAATGTGACTGTTCAATGGTCTACATCAGGGGTCTACATCAGGGGTCTCCAAACTTTCTAAGCAAAGGGCCAGTTTACTGTTCTTCAAGTTTTTTTAGTGGCCCGGACTCGGATCAGTGGAAGCAAGAAATGCCCCATCATTGGTTTTAATGGGAGGAATAGTGCCTTATTGATGCTATCAGTTAGAGGAATGGTGTCCCATCATTGGTGTCAGTGCAATAAATAGTGCCCCATTGAGGCTGTCAGTGAGAGGAATGGTTTCCCATCATTGGTGTTAGCAGGAGTAGTGCCCCAAGGGCCGGATAAAGGCAAGCAAAGGGCCACATCCAGTCCCCGGACCATAGTTTGGAGACCCCTGGTCTACATGGAGCAAACATGTAATCCGCTTTATCAATTTATGGAACTATAATTCTAATTTGTCATTCTGGATGCTGAAATCTAAATAAGCCAGGCGCACATTACGGTGCATTTTCAATGAACCATCACCTATAGATTTACCAACAAGTAAGTGCAATGGCTGACCTAAGTGGATAACGATTGCATTAATTACTTAGGTACAGTTGATTGTAAATCTAAATGAATTTGTTCAAAAGCTTTAATATTGCGGTATTGAAGAGTTTTTCATGCTTAGGAAAATGCTGCTGTACGTGTTTACCAGCAGAGCAGATGTACTACCGAGGAAAAGAAAGTCATGAAAGTTCCAAAGTAATCAAAACTCCAACGAATTTCAATACAGGAAGAACAAGTGATGACTTCTAAGGTCAAAGAGCCGCTAAATAAGAAAATGTTCAATGACCTTGCGTAAACCTATTTGAAACCTGCTTAAGGGGTGATAAAATATGACCTCCTGTAGGGCCAGTAAGACATTAGTTGTAGTTTAGGAGGTTAGGAACAGTTGTAGGGTCTATAATCGACCTCTATACAGATTATATGTTATTTCTGCACCAATTTAGCCAAATTTCTTACAAAATTAGCAGACTGAATGTGAAGTGAATATTTGAAAAAATATTTTGGTCAGGTTTAGCAGCTTCCATAAGAGCCTTAGGGATAATAAACATATTGTTAAAAAGTATTTGAAAAATAAATGTATTCCCTTGACATGCCCACCACATAGTGTCAGGATGATCATATAGCTTTTTAACCACTTCAGACCCGGAAGGATTTCACTCTTTAGGACCAGAGTCCTTTTTGTGATTCGGCACTGCGTTGCTTTAACTGACAATTGCGCGGTTGTGCGACGTTGCACCCAAACGAAATTTGCGTTCTTTTTTCCCCACAAATAGAGCTTTCTTTTGGTTGTATTTGATCACCTTTGCGTCATTTCTGATCACCGCTATTAACAAAAAAAGAGCGACAATTTTGCAAAAAAACTTTTTCTTACTTTTTTCTAAAATACATATCAAAAAAAAAATATAAAAAACATTTTTTTCATCGGTTTTGGCCAATTAATATTCCTCCTCATATATTTGGTAAAAGAAAATCGCAATCTGCGTTTATGGATTGGTTTTCGCAAAAGTTGCCGCGTTTACGAATGATGAGAATTAATTTCTGGGGTTTTTATTTTTTTTTGTATTTTTTACTTGTAATGGCGGTGATCTGTGATTTTTAGTGGTACTGCGATATTGCAGCGGACATGTCGGACCATTTTGACACTTTTTTGGGACCATTGGCATTTATACAGCGATCAGTGCTATAAAAATGCACTGATTACTGTGTAAATGCCATTGACAGTGAAGGGGTTAACCTGGAGGGGGAGCTCTAAGGGTTAACTGTGTTCCCTAGGTGTGTTCTAACTGTATGGGGGCTGGCGGGGGGAGGGGAGTGATAACAGCTTCCATATACAGGAAGTCTGTGATCATTGCCCTTCCCCCTCTAACAGAACGGAGATCCGTGTTTACATACACGGACCTCTGTTCTTTCACTGTGGGGGGGCCATCGCGGGTGGCCGGCGGAGATCGAGTCCTCCCTACCCGCTCCCTGGTCACCCCCCCGAACACAGTGAGTCAGGTGATGGCAGTTTGCGATAACGAGCCACTTTGTCGCTGTCACCCTGCAGCGGGCAGTCGGCAAGTGGTTACAGTGGAACTTCACTCTCCCAGTCAACAGTTAATTGACTAGCATTAGTAAATAGATAGGAAAGTATATCATATTTACTTTAAACCTTTTTATTACATTTCTTCAATTACTTCATGGTTTCTGGCCTAGGCAAATGATGTCATACACCTCAGGAGTCTTCAGGAGGGGAGTAAGGGTGTTCTCAACTAAGCACACCCTTCTGCTTGCATGCCTGACCTAAGGGCAGATGGATTCCAGGAAGTGAATGCTACATGAATCATTTGCCCTTACTCAAGATGGCCACAGCCAGAAATACTAGGAAGTCTTTTCTCAACAAAATAAAGCATGGAGACATGGATGGATGGGAGAGTTTGATTTGAATATTAAAAATGAATTAAATTGTTTTTGTTTTTGGTGCTCAGATGCAATGTAATACCGCTTTATTATTTGGGTTAAACCATAGCATTGTAGGCACAGAAACCTCTGCAGTGTATTCATTTATAGACTGCTGGGCTTTATCCTAGTTAGAATTTTTTTTTTCTCCCAATGGGTTAAGCCATTCCTGTATAAAAGTGAGTTGGGAGGCTAGAAAACAGTGGCACACATTAGGCAGAGCGAAGCCACCATCTGCCACTATGACCTATAAGGTGGTTCTTACAATGCAGGTCTGTTGTTCCAAATATAAGTGGATACTAGAGTGTCTACTTTCTTTAACAGGTTACAGGATAGGACCACCAAGCCTGCACTGAAAACATTAGAAAATTTGAAGCAGTAAATCATTTTAATCAAGCTGATGCAGTCAGTGAGGTTCAGGGGAAGGGTATTCCAAATGTGTCAATTGGATTCCATCCAAGAGATAATTGGGTTTACATTTAGAGTTACAGGCATGGAAAGACTGGTATGTATTTGTATACCTAAGTTTATAAATTCTTCTACTATTTAAAGTTGTGATTGGGGAGAGATTTTTTTAGTCATAAAATTTAAATTTACCTAATTTTAGACAAGTTTTCCTTAAAAGAAAAGAGCGCGAAATGAAAAAAAAATATATATATCCATAATTACCTAGGTGGATGCAGCATTGGACCAATGCTGCATCTGTCTCCTGCTGCCTCTAAGACAGAGAACTGTGTAATCAAAGACCGTTGATCACTCAGTTTTCAATCTTCAGAGAGCTGGTGACTGTCAGTGACAGCGCTCTATGCGCTGTCCCTCCAGTGCTCACTGCAGCGCTGGGCTGTGGAGGGACAGGAGAGGATGCCTCAGGCTCTGAGATGCTGAGCCAGCTGCCAATCAAGCATCTGGGTGGATCCTGACATTAAAGTCTGAACCAGTTGTCAGCCAACAGTGGGCTTTAACACGCTGATGGTTGAATAGAGGACACAGGGGTGCAGAACGTAGTACACCCCTGTGATCACCAGGAGACGTAGGGCCAAAAGAACTTTGACCCAACTTCTCCATTAAGGCTTTCTTACCAGCGAAAGTCAGATAAAAATAAAATTGGTGAAGTCAAACCCCTATCAATTACTAACAGTTGCTATATCTTTGGCCTGGTTCACACCTATGCATTTTTTTAGTGCATTTTCAGTTTTGCAGAAACATACTACAGTCCAGTTAACATGGTTTCCTATGGATGTAGTTCACATCTGTGCATTTTATGGAAAGGGCCAGGGACTTTTTTCTGGTTTTTGGTTCCATAGACTTCAATGGATCAAAAGTGTGTATTGAAAAATGGAAAATGCACCTGCAATATGCAAACTGCAACCTGCATAAGTGTGAACCAGGCCTAAGTGGTGAGCAGCTGGTTTTAACCACTTGTCGACCGCCGACCGCAGGGCTGCAATAACTAGCGCTGTGAGCGCGCCGCTGGAGCAGTGTTGCCAACCTCCCGCAGCGTTTTTTACTGGCAAAACATGGAAAATTTACTGGCAGATCGCTTTTTTTACTGGCAACCTGTCAAATAACTGGATTCCTATTAAAAACTAAGACAATTGATATTTAAACACAACATGGAAACACTGACAATACCCATATCAAGTAGTTTGTCTGATTTACACTTAAAAAGTCAGCACAGCATGACAAATTATCAGACCCTGATATTTATAGACAGTTGTAAAAATCACAGATTTTTACAAACTGTCAGTAAATTTACTGGCGGTAGGCAACACTGCGCTGGAGGCGCGCTCACTGTGTCCGGGGGGGCAGGGAGCGGGTAGGGCGGACTCGATCACCGCCGGCTACCCACGATGGCCCGCCCGCACTGAAAGAACGGAGGTCCGTGTATGTAAATACGGATCTCCGTTCTGTTAGAGGGGGAAGGGCGATGATCACAGACTTCCTGTATATGGAAGCCATGATCATCCCCATTCCCCAACCAGGGCAGCCCACATACAGTTAGAACATGCCCAGGGAACACAGTTAACCCTTAAAGTGGCCCCTGCAGGTTAACCCCTTCACTGCCAATGGCATTTACACAGTAATCAGTGCATTTATAGATAGCACTGAGCGGTGTATAAATGCCAATGGTTCCAAAAAAGTGTCAAAATGGTCCGACATGTCCGCTGAAATATTGCAGTACCGCTAAAAATCGCAGATCGCCGCCATTACTAGTAAAAAATTAAAAAAAAATAACCCCAGAAATTAATTCTCATCGTCCGTAAACGTGGCAACTTTTGCGCAAACCAATCAATAAACGCTGAATGCGATTTTTTTTTACCAAAAATATGAGGAAGAATATAATTCGGCCAAAACCGCTGGAAGAAAAATGTTTTTTTATATATTTTTTTTGGATTTGTATTCTAGCAAAAAGTAAGAAATTTGTTTTTTTTTGCAAAATTGTCGCTCTTCTTTTGTTTATAACGGCGATCAGAAATGACGCAGAGGGGATCAAATACCACCAAAAGAAAGCTCTATTTGTGGGAAAAAAAGGACGCAAATTTCATTTGGGTACAACGTCGCACGACCGCGCAATTGTCAGTTATAGCAGCGCAGTGCCGAATCGTAAAAAGTGCTCTGGTCCTAAAGTGTGAAATCCTTCTGGGGCTGAAATGGTTAAAAATATACTGAAGCACCAATTGCATTTTAAAAATGATAGGTTTGGACAAGATGGCTGCTCCACCATCTGTATACCTCATATAACCAACATTTTTCCAGCCTGAAATCTCACAACAACTTCATACTAATCCATGCTTTAGTACGAAAAGACATTTAAGGGCTTTTCACACAACAGTAGGTAACCCAGTTCTGAACGTTGTGAAATTAGGTAACATCCATTAACTAAGTTGTTAATCTGTCTGCTTGAAATCAGGCCAAGGAGGAGATTTGCCGATAGGTTCAGGATGTTGTTTTCAGCAGAATAATAACGCAGCTGGTGGTCTAAACCTGTTGATATACGGTAGCTTAATTGCTATACTTTACGTACATTGCACAGGTTAAAAAAAATCCTGTTCATTGAGTTCAACCATCAAGTTCGAAAAACCTTGCATACTTAGAATTCGCAGCCTGTAGGTGGTCAAGAGAAAGACAAACACCCTTAGAACGCATTCACATTGGTCTGGCTGGGAAAAAATCCATCCTGATCCCAAAGCCATGTTGCAGGAAAAATAGGGGTTTGCTGTGATCAACAATTAAGCCAAATATTGGCTTTATAACTTTTGCTATACACTGGTAGTTTTGGATGTAGTGCTACCGGGGCATAAAGGAACGATTTGTATGGTTCATATTGGGTATAGATACAACCTATGCATGCATAATACAGAAGAAAAAGTAATGACAACTATAATTTCATCAGAACCAGTTAAACAAGAACCATGTTTGCAAGCCTTGCAGAAAAAAGCATTTGATGTGGTCTAAATATAACAAAAATCCTCAAATCACAATGTTCTGTGGTTTCACTTCAGCTGGATTTCACAACATCACTGTAAATGCTGAGATTGCGTAGATAAAACGTGTCTTGCCAAGCATTTGTCGGGGGGCTGTGTCACATGACAGTAGGATCATCCAGGCAGTGAATGATGCACTTGCTCAATTTATTCCGAATTGTTTTTGCAGCTTAGCTTTAATTTTGCTGAATGGAACTTGTGATTTCTGGGAAGGCGAGAGGGAGAAAAGTGGGCATACCAGTTTCTTTGTGACTCATCCGGTGCATTCATTGTTCTAAAGAAAATTGGCCTTCATAAGAATTTGGAATTATCTCTATAGGTGGGCAACCTTTCCTTTGCTCTAAGTTTTGACCTTCTGAAGAGCTTGCTAAAGGGTCAGCCCACCCATAACTGGATTTTTTTTTACATTTCACGTGACTTTTTTTCCACATTACCATTTGGGCCAAGCTGCCTGGAAAATCAACTGATAGTGCCTGGGGCTGGTTGGGGCAAACTATAATACTGCCAGGGAGTTTGAGCATTGAGCAACATATTGGACTGCAAATAAATATGGAAAAAATATACAGATCAAGGCATGTGAAAAAAAGAATAAGGCCACACAAAACAGATATTTAAATGCTAAAAATGTAATAATCTGAAAATGTCTTATTTTAGCACATAAGAGAAAAGTGCAGTTTGTTACTGGTTAAGGGAGGATACACCAGTGTTGCCAACCTCCAGCAGCATTTTTTACTGGCAAAACATAGAAAATTTACTGGCGGAGCACATTTTTTACTGGCAACTTGAAAAATAATAGAACTCCTATTAGAAACGAAGACAATTGATATTTAAACACAACATGGAACCACTGACAATACCCATATCAAGTAACTTGCCAGGTTTACACTTAAAAGTCAGCACAGCATGACCCTGATATTTATAGGCAGTTGTAAAAATCACTGATTTTTACAAACTGTCAGTAAATTTACTGACGGTTGGCAACCCTGGGATACACTTGTAGGCAGGTGGTGTCTGATGTGTGGGCTATGCAGGTGCAGACATCGGGGCAGCTTCTCTAGGCATGTTGTCATCTTTATTAATGTCAATAGAGGAAATTGGGGGGAAGGAAGGGAAGGGGCTGTTACCCACCCTAGGACCCTATTTCCAGGTCTGCGCATTTGCTGTAACTATTGAGAAGGTCCCATTTTTCCAGGATTGAGTGTTTGTATTTTGGAGCTGGAACATATAATGGCAGGCAGCAACATCCAAAACTCCCAGGTGCACAGGAACACAGCTGGGAATTATGTCAGGGAGATCTTGACATTGGGGTATCCTAAACGTATAATAAGTCAAGGCTGACTCAACCTGCAAGGTTCCACCTAGAGCTAATATATCAAGTTTGAGTGGACTGAACCTTTAATTTACTGAATAGTATCACTGCAAGTATTAGGTGCATACATTTATCAGAATAGAATATGTTTTGCAATAGATGCCCTGTAAGTCAAAAGCTGCAATAAAAATTTAAAATATGTTCTCACTTATAATACACCATAGATTTCCTATAAACAAGAAAACCCCCAGACAAAAGAGCCATGCGATGCGCATTCAACCACTGACTTCTGCCAGGAAAAAAACCTTATTTTCCAATTTACACATACATACCCCCAGTATAGTCTACAGACTCATGGAGCCGTACTGTAATCACACATAATTAGAAAATTGAAGCATAAGAGAACCTCAAGGGTGATGCTGGTAATTAAAATGTATAGTGCCGTCTGGATTTGTAGGGCAGATGTGCTATGGTTCTGTTCTGTGCCACAGCCTGCAAGCTGTGTTTAGTGATGTTCTGAATTGAACAGTGCAGAGCTCTGTAGAGAACCAATCAGAGTTTAGCTTTTGTTTTTATGAGTACGCCGAAGTGGCAGATACTAGATGGCAGATGAATATACCACTATGATGTGACTTCTAAGTCACCAGCCAAATGAACATATGAAGGAAGGTCGGTACTCAGCCATAGCAGGTGTAGATGATCCCATGCCTGCCTAAAGTGGAACTCCAGACAAAGAGTTTGTTGTCTGTATAGTGTTGGAAAAGGTTTCAACTTGTTATCTGTAATTTCCAAGAAACACATCGGGTTATAGAAATCTCAGTAAAGTAAAAGAAACTCTCGCACTGGGAAATTTCCTTTCACTTTTGTTACAGTGACTGCTGTCGATATTTGGAATTCCCTACTGAGTATACAGACCAGTGACAGCGACAATAGAGAGAGTGCATCTCCCCAGCTCGGGCAAAACCAGAAAATAAAATGTTAAATACTGTACCTCATTTCTGTTCACAAAACTAAAAAATATCTGATTGCACATTCTTGATTTTTTTTCTAAAGTTAACTCACTACAAATTATCCATATCATTTACAAATTTGTGTAACCTACTGTTCTATACTAGCTAGAATTTTAGGTTAAAAAGAGGCTTAAAGGGACTCTATCATGGAGGCTGTCATTATTGGCATGTCCTTTTGAGTATCCTAGTTCCCTCACTGTCACACTGAAGCTTGGTTTCAATGCTTTCTTGCTGACTTAGAAGAACAGTAGTTACTGACCTCAAAGAAGTATACTGGCCTAGAAGAAGTATAGTCGTTGCTAATCTAGAAGAAGTATAGTAGTCGCTGACCTAAAAGAAGTATAGTAGTCGCTGACCTAGAAGAAGTATAGTAGTCGCTGACCTAGAAGAAGTATAGGGGTTGCTAACCTAGAAGAAGTATAGTAAACTCTGACCTAGAAGAAGTATAGTAGTTGCTGACCTAGAAGAAGTATAGTAGTCGCTGACCTAGAAGAAGTATAGTAGTTGCTGACCTAAAAGAAGTATAGCAGTCGCTGACCTAGAAGAGGTATAGTAGTTACTGACTTAGAAGAGGTATAGTAGTTGCTGACCTAGAAGTATGGTAGTCGTTGACCTAGAAGAAGTATAGTGGTCGCTGACCTAGGAGAAGTATAGTAGTCACTTAGAAGAGGTATAGTAGTTGCTGACCTAGTAGAAGTATAGTAGTTGCTGACCTAGAAGGGTATAGCAGTCGCTGACCTAGAAGTAAAATGGTCACTGATTTACAAGAAGTATGGTGGCTGCTGACTTAGAAGAAGTATAGTAGGTGCTGACCTAGAAGTATAGTGGCTGCTGACTTAGAAGAAGTATAGTGGTCACTGACCTAAAAGAAGTATAGTAACCATTGACCTAGAAGAGGTATAGTAGTTGCTGACCTAGAAGATGTATAGTAGTCGCTGACGTAGAAGTATTATGAGATGTAAATCACTGTATATGGTACCACATCCAAATATTGTAAAGAGAAGAACAAAAAATATTGATACTGGACTTTGAAGGTACCACTTCAGTCGCTGACCTACAGTACAAGAAATATAGTGGTCACTGACCTAGAAGAAGTAAAATGGTCACTGATTTACAAAAAGTATAGTGGCTGCTCACTTAGAAGAAGTATAGTAGTCCCTGACCTAAAAGAAGTATAGTAGTTGCTGACCTAGAAGAAGTATAGTGGTCACTGACCCAAGAAGAAGTATAGTAGTCTCTGACCTAGAAGAAGCATAAGCCCATTGACCTAGAAGTATAGTAGCCATTGACCTAGAAGAAGTATAGTGGTCGCTGACCTAGAAGTATCGTAGCCAATGACCTAGAAGAAGTATAGTGGTTGCTGACCTAGAAGAAGTATAGTGGTTGCTGACCTAGAAGAAGCATGGTGATCACTGACCTAGAAGTAGTAGTAGTCGCTGAAGTTGAAGAATTATAGTAGTCACTGGCCTAGAAGAAGTATAGTAGTCGCTGACCTAGAAAAAGTATAGTAGTCGCTGACCTAGAAAAAGTATAGTAGTCCCTCACCTAAAAGAAGTATAGTAGTTGCTGACCTAGAAGAAGTATAGTGGTCACTGACCCAAGAAGAAGTATAGTAGTCTCTGACCTAGAAGAAGCATAAGGCCATTGACCTAGAAGAAGTATAGTAGCCATTGACCTAGAAGAAGTATAGTGGTCGCTGACCTAGAAGTATCGTAGCCATTGACCTAGAAGAAGTATAGTGGTCACTGACCTAGAAGTATCGTAGCCATTGACCTAGAAGAAGTATAGTGGTTGCTGACCTAGAAGAAGTATAGTGGTTGCTGACCTAGAAGAAGTATAGTGGTTGCTGACCTAGAAGAAGTATAGTGGTTGCTGACCTAGAAGAAGCATGGTGGTCACTGACCTAGAAGTATAGTAGTCGCTGACGTTGAAGAATTATAGTAGTCACTGGCCTAGAAGAAGTATAGTAGTCGCTGATCTAGAAGAAGTATAGTAGTCGCTGACCTAGAAAAAGTATAGTAGTTGCTGACCTAGAAGTAGTAAAGAGATACAGCAATTTGGCACTCATTTACAGCATGCTTGTTCTGGGTCTGTGACGTAAAGTCAGACACAGCCAGGCAACTATCCTTTTCTTCAGGAGGACAGCAATGGTGGCCCCAGTGCGTCCATCATGGCAGTGTCACTGTTAGAAAAGTCACAGTTTTTCTGTGGGATAACTGGACAGGTAATCAGTTATGCACTAGAAATGGCATCCCCCTCTTTTCTGATAAAGTCACATCTGCATTTAAGTGTAGTTGCCATTAAAACCTCTCCTATATATAATAAAGATGCACATCGATTTGCCCAATCTGGCTAGGTGACACACATCCCACATTACGAGCTGACACCCTGGGAATGTTCATCCTTTCCAACTCCATAGCTTAAGTATGGATACAAGTGGAGAACTTGGGTGCCAAAGGTTACGCTCCTACGGTGGTAGAAATCTGGCCCTGAGCGTAATTAGGATCAGAAGCTCACAGTTCCGTCTACAAGCTAGCCTGCAGAAAATCCAATCAGTCGTCTCTTACCATCTTTGTATCATGGACTTGAAGGCAGAAGGTCTCCAGGATTTTGGCCAGGTAACGCCGGTACGGGCTGTCCTTTCTTTGCGGCAGGAAGCCTTTTCTTGCTGCAAGTGGCACGTTCATACCTGGGCACCAAGATTACTCTCTAATACCTCACGCTGAATGCCCCGATTGTCATGTTTGTACATTCCACAGTCACCTCCTTCCTTCTCATCTGTTTGCTTAACGCAAGTTCCTCCCACTCAGTAGAGTGTTTACCGGCATGACAGGGCAGTGCCCTTACCTGGGTGCATTCATTCACATCGAGTGCCTGATTCATCCAGCAAAGATCCTAGGAAATCCCTCAACAGTTTATTCAAGGAGCAAAGGGATTGTATTCTTTCCCCGCGGTTCTGTTCATTGTACAGGAATGCACACAAACACTGTCATTTAAAGCAAGTCAGGACAAATATAATTAATAGGAAATCATACAGGGCACACGGGGAAGGAGAGACGGCCTTTGCTTTGTGGGAGTTCCTGCGAACTTTGTGCATAAAAAGAAAAGATTAGAAGGATTACAGCGTCGAATGCATACAATGCAGAGAGGGACTGGCGGCGTGTATAAACTTGAGCTGCATTAGGAGGCCAGACCACAGTTCTTATGGCCTCAAACCCTACCTAATACCAACAGACATGCTTTCAGAGAGGCTGCAAGAATTGTCAGACAGCATACACATACAGATATGATCTGGTTACACAACATGTACCAACATGCTTGTATGCACCTGACAAATCTGCATGTTTATAGTAAACCTCATTTTTTTTCTACATTAGATGCTTAAAGTGGTTGTAAACCTCAGACATGAAATATGAACAAAGCATATCCCTCTACAGTGTGTACTTGCCTCAATTAAGAGAACAAAGTGTCATTTCTGTCTGTTGTTTTGTTCCTCTGCTATCAGCATGAATCACTTTTGACAAGTTTTCCTGACACCAAGAAAAAAATGGTGACAGGGGAGAAACTCTAGCAGATTTACAGCCATAGCTCCCAATTTACACTGATTTCGAGGGACTGTCCCTGATTTGGAACAAAGTTCCTCTGTCCCTCTTTCCGCCTCATTTGTCCCTCTTTTTGGTCTGATCTATATAGTTGTACAGTATATACAATGCACTTTTTAACTTTCAAAAGTGTTTCCCAGTGCTAAACCTTTCATCCAATTTCGAAATTGCTGCATTTGTAAATGTCAAAAGCCAGTATAAAGGAATAGTAGTGGTATAAAAAAAGCACTAATCATTTTTTTTGTATAATTCTCCTTTAAGGGGGTGTGTTTTATGCCTACATACTTTTGCTAATAGATGTCCCTCATTTCCATCTCAAAAAGTTGGGAGGTATGGCTCTGTTCCTGTGTGAAGGGGGTGGGGGTATGTCCCTTTCCTCCAATCAGATCTCAGAGCTCTCCTCACTGAGCTCTGCAGAGTGTAACTTTAGCTCCCCGTACCTTTTTTCTCACAGTTCAGACAAGCTTTAAAAAATTCAGGACTTTGAATGGATGTAGAGAATAGAGGACTGCAGAGAGACAGGTACAACTTATGTAGGAGGATTTGTTTAATCTCTGTGTATGTCAGTCACTTCACTGGATATATGTAAGGGTTTAGAACCACTTAAAAAGGTAGGAATTACAAAGTACTCAGCATCTACTGCATTGATTTGTTTCTGTCCCTCCTTTTCCCACTGTCCCCAGTAGTGGTGGCTGGTGCTTAATTTTCATTTTGAAGCCAATTAGAGCCTCAAGTTCTAATCACAATGCTAGTTATCGCGGCCGCCATCAGGTGACGGCGGTTTGGGATAACGAGCCACTTTGCCGCCGTCAAGCAACGGCGGGCGGTCGGCAAGTGGTTAAACAGCTATGACAAATAAAGGGAATTTTATTAAAACTTACTGTAAAATCCTTTTCTCTGACTTCACTGACAGACGCAGCTCTCCATTACGTGTGGGGTTTATGCTGGTCTCACTAGGAGTTAACTAGGCAGGGAAAAGAAACATTTGGTCCCTCCCATGGGGGGCCGTCCTCTCTTCCCACATAAACCCCCTCATAGCATAGCTCTTCAGTTCGTACACAAGCCGTACAAGAACAGAGCACAGAGGGGTGGGTGCTGCGCCTGTCAGTGAACTCGGAGAAAAGGATTGTACGGTAAGTTTTAATAAAATCCCTTTTTCTCCTATCGTTCACTGACAGACGCAGCTCTCCATTACGTGTGGGGATGTCCCCAAGCTGTGTCAAAAAGAGGGGTGGGTAAACGCTAACAGTACCCAACTGAACCTCTAAGGAGGCGCCAGACGCGCCTACACTGCCGCCTGCAAAATTTTGCGGCCAAAAGCAGCATCCGAAGATGCTAGCACATCAACTTATAAAACTTAGTGAAAGTGTGAACCGAGGCCCAAGTGGCCGCCTTGTACACCTGCGACACCGAGACCTGGTGCCTGAGAACCCAGGAAGTGCTAACAGCCCGGGTAGAATGAGCCGTGACCGGAAAAGGGGGAACCTTGCCCCGAACAGAATACGCATGGGTCACGGACTGTCTGATCCAACGAGAAATCGTAGCCAACGAGGTCGCCAACCCTGTGCGCGGACCCTCTGACAGCCATACAAGGCATCAGCTTTTTGAAAAGAAGCTGTAGCAGCCAAGTACACTTGTAAGGCCCTCACTATGTCTAAAGTATGCAACTCAATCTCTTTTGAGTGTGACGGACGAGGGCACAATGAAGGAAAGACAATATCTCCATTAATGTGAAAGGAAGAAACCACCTTCAGAAGGAATGAAGGAGAGGGTCGCAAGACCACCTTGTCCCTATGTAGGAACAGGTAGGGAGACTAGCACAATAGTGCTGCTAATGCAGACACCGTCTGGCGGAAGTGATGGCAACTAAAAAGACCACCTTCTACGACAGCAATTGTAAGGAAATCTCCCTGATATTCTCATATGGTGGTTTCTGAAGTACAGAAAGCACCAAAATCAGATCCCACGGAGCCATCGGAACCTTCACCCGAGGCGCCACATGTCGCACACCTTGTACAAAGGAATGAATCAACGAGTGATTGAAAATGGAGGTCTCCCACTGCAAAGCGCAGGAAGCGCTGATGCCGTGGACGAATGGGTACACGGAGGTAAGCATCCCTGATGTCCAGGGATGCCAAAACTTCCCCCCGATAAAGGGCAGCCACGACCGAGCGTATAGATTCCAACCGGAATTTCCATGCCCTGACATACCGGTTCAGGGCCTTCAGGTCCAGTATGGGCCAAACCCCCCCCCTTATCGGGAACCACGAATAGATTCGAGTAGAAACCTCAAAACCTCTCTTCTGGAGGCACTGACACGATCACCCCCTGGACCGAAAGTGCTTGGACAGCCCCAAAAAGAGCCTCCCGGCGGTCCTGTGAGAGCCCTAAGTTTGATGGGAAGAACGTGTGTGGGGGTAGAGTGTTGAACTCTATCCTGTACCCGGTGGACACCACTTCCAGGACCCAACGATCGGGAATGTGGGCCAGCCACCGGCCTGCGAATGCCAGAAGACGCTCCCCCACCCGAATCCTGGGTGGGGGCAACCCATCAGGCTGAGGAGGACTTGTCCTCCGCTTTTTTGGTTTTGCGCTGCCACTGCCGGTACCCGGCCCCTGCAGCGACCGTACCGTGTCTACGGCGAAAACTCACGCCTCCAGGCACTGGGAAGAAGGGAACTTACCTCCTGTGAAATCCTTAATGATCTCACCCAGCCGTGGACCGAATAGACGTCCACCCTGAAAGGTAAGGTCTGCGAGACCTTTTTTTTTTTTTGAAAGCATGGTCACCGGACCAAAGATGCAACCAGAGTACCCGTCTGAGGATACAGCAATGCTGCTACCCTGGATCACATAGGCAGTAAATCAACAGCCGCATCACCAAGGTACTTGCGACCTCGGAGCAAAATACAGCCCTCTGCGGTGTATCCAGCAGGCGGCCGCAGTCCAGAATATTCTGGAGCTCCAAATGCTCAGACAGATATCGCGCCGCCATGGCGTACATCAGGGCTGGCCGCAGAGTAGAGCCTGCCACCAGGAAGAGCGACTTTAATAGCGCCTCTGTCTTTTGTCAGCGGGACCTTTGAAGGCAGGAACCCCTTCCAGAGGAATGGTCGTTGTCTTATTAAGGCGAACTATCGGTGGGACACCAAGGCGACTCCAATTTTTATTTTTATTTTTTTTAAAAGTTTTCCAAAGGATAGCAAGCAGCGAACCGTTTGGACCTATGTCCCTTGGAGTGTGTGAGGAAACCGGAGCACCGGGAGGAAACCCACGCATGCACAGGGAGTACATGCAAACCTCAGGCAAGTCATGGTTAGGATCTGAGCCAGCAAGCATTATGTGCTGCGCTAAAAAGAATGCTGCGGACGCTGCCATTTACAATAAACAAGGTGATCAGGAAATTGATCATGTGGGTAAGCCTTGGGTGCCCTAAGGGGCCTGGAGGACCACACACACATGCGCAGAAATCAGCGATTCGCCATCCTGGCTCAGTCGCATCGTAGTGCGATACCAATCATAATGGCGGAAACTAAATGCTCTTTAACGCGCAGCTGCCGTCCCCTGATCCTCTTCTCCGTCCGAGGGACCTACCGGATCAAAATCCTCCCTTAAAAAGCAAGGAGGAGGGGGACGCTTCTTGGGGGGCCTGTTGGTGGCATCCGCCCTGGGGAGAATTCACTAAAGACCGCCACAGCTGGTCCAGAAAAGCCCCTTGCGCAGATTGCGCCGCCGCTGATTGCTCCTAGCATGTTCAGCTCCCTTAGTAACACATAGATGCATACTAAAAATTAAAGGCACCCCCACACAGTCGCACACCACCGCCCCACAGTGCACCAGGGGACCCAGGAGGACTGCACCTGCCGCCACCAGCACCCACAGGAGAGCCCAGCTATACTTGCGGTTTGCTGCCATAACCCTGAGGATCGTCAGAGAGCCGCGCCATCAGGAGCACACACCGTTCCAAAGTGAAAGTAAAAACGCTGTAGACATATTTTTGCAGAAGCAGGGATTCCAATATGGCTGCCGTTGAACACTAGAGGCCGAAAAACACCTGCATGGAACGTGCAGTATCGCAAATGGCCGCTCTGAAGCCCCATAGGACCAATATGTCTGCGGCTACGGCAAAATGGCGGCGGTCCGCCGCAAAATGGCGGCCGATCGCCTTTTGCCGGCGAAAAATGATCGAACGGCGCTAGACGATCGGGTGCAGTGCGGGGGGGAAGGGGGGGTGTGAAGGAGGTGAACAGGAGCTCCGGCGGCTACCCAGCAAAAAAAAAATTTTTTTTTTTTGGGTCGCCGGTTGCCCCTTTCCGCTACTAAAAAGGGGGGAAGGAAGGAACTCTCACTCACCACTCCGAACGACGCCATGGGTAGCCACCCAGTCGCAGACCTTCCGCCCCTGCTTGGGCGGTATGCTGCAGGCCAGAAAGTCGCCCTTCCCGAATCGCATCCGGGGCTGGGCGTAAGGGGGGATCACCCCAGGCCGCCCGCATGGAACGGGCACGATGCGGCGGGTCCCCATATGGCGGGACTGGCTCGCATCGGTTGGCCAAGTCGAGGAAGGTACAGAGCCCATGGACTCTCTATGCCCCGACCGGCTTCTTGATAGCAGATCAATTGCTTGATAGAAGACAAATAAAAATAAAAGTAAAAGAAAATTAAATAAAAAACGGTCACAAACAGGACCGCAATTCCCCTGAAGGGAAGCCAGGTCCACTCCTTGCAAACTAGGCATTGAAACTGAAGAGCTATGCTATGTGAGGGTTTATGTGGGAAGAGAGGACGGCCCCCCATGGGAGGGGCCAGCTGTTTCTTTTCCCTGCCTAGTTAACTCCTAGTGGGACCAGCATAAAACCCACACGTAATGGAGAGCTGCGTCTGTCAGTGAACGATAGCAGAAACTTTAATTGTATATTTAATCGACCAAAAGTAACAAAATAAGAAAACTGTGGGGTTACATACATTTTAAAGCTGCATCTGGACATCACAAACTGAGAACCCTATTTAATAAATTTTTCAATATTCAAAGCAAACTCCTCCATCCATCTATGTCTCCATGCTTTATTTTGTTGAGAAATCCCTTTGCAAAGCTCCCCTTAGCATTTCTGGTTGTGGTTACCTTGAGTAAGGGCAGATGATTCATGTAGAATTTACTTCCTGGAATCCACCTGCCCTTAGCTCAGGCAGGCAGGAGGGTGTACTTAGCTAAGAAAGCCCCTCCTCCCTTCCTCTGCTCTTGAAGAAGACTCCTGGGATGTAAACACTGTTTTTTTTTTTTTGCAAAGCATGGGATCAATTACTTTTTTTTTATCTATTTTGACCTAGGCCAGAAACCAGGAAGAAACTGAAGAAATGCAAAAAAAAAAGAAAGTTTTTTTTAAAAAAAGGTGAATATGATATACCTTCCTATCTATTTACTAATGCTAGCAGTATAAATAAAATAGTTAATGTTGATAGGGAGAGTATAGTTCTGCATTAACCCCTACAGATCCGCGCTATTGCCGAAGTACGGGTCCAGCGCGGATCTGAAATGCCGGGACGACGTCCATGGACGTCGTCCCCTGTGCACGCTCCTGGCGCGCCCCCTGGCGGCAGCAGCGGCGAGCGTGCCCGTGGGTCGGGCGGACTCGATGTCCACCCGAGACCCGCTGATCTCTTTTAGCAGCCTCAGAACGGGGAACCGCCGATGTAAACACAGTAATCAGTGGATATTTACATTTCTGATCGCTGTATAAATGTCATTGGTCTCAAAAATGTGTAAAAAATGTCCGACATTTCTGCTGCAATATCGCAGTCCCGATAAAAATCGCAGATCGCCGCCATTACTAGTAAAAAAAAAAAAATAATAATAAAAACGCCATAAATCAATTCCCAGTTTGTAGACGCGATAACTTTTGTGCAAACCAATCAATATACGCCGATTGCGATTTTTTTTTTTACCAAAAATATGTAGAAGAATATAAATTGGCCGAAACTGATGAATAATTTTTTTTAATGGATTTGTACTTTAGCAGAAAGTAAAAAATATTGTTCTTTTTTGCAAAAATTGTCGCTCATTTTTTGTTTATAGTGGCGATCAGAAATGATGCAGAGGTGATCAAATACCACCAAAAGAAAGCTCTATCTGTGGGAAAAAAAGGACGCAAATTTTATTTGGGTACAACGTCGCACGACCGCGCAATTGTCATTCAAAATGCAACAGCGCTGAAAGCCAAAAATTGGTCTGGGCAAGAGGGGGGTTTAAGTGCCCAGTAAGGAAGTGGTTAAAAACAGGGAGGGGGGAGTGCTCAGATGCCAACTTGTCTTGGTAGAAAAAAAAACCTTCGTTATTTCCTGATGTAATCCTTGCATGCCAGTTAATTCTTTGCCCGCAGGTTCAGCCAAGGGGTGACATTGAGAGCTTACAGATGTGGTCATTGTTTGAATCCCTGGCTGGATTAGGCAAGCATTCTCTTACGCACCCTATGGATACCCCGGGGCATAAGCCAACACTTGCCAGATTTGTGGCCTAAACCCCAGTCATACAGAGCATCTGAGCATTCGTCCTATAAACATTAAAGACGGAGAAAACCATAAGCTAACAAAATACACATAAAACAGTGCCAGATAATATCACAGCAATGCTTCGCATTCATTAAATGCATGCATGTAAAATGCAACCATTTAAAGCTGAACTCAGATGTGAAAATTCCTAAATGAACACAGCTCTGTATTCATGAATACAGAAATATATTTTCTAAATGCAAGTAGTGCAAGTACCTGAATTTGACTAGGCATTCGCCTCTTGCAGAGCTCAGAGTGGGAAAGGGAGAAGCAGCCCAAGGAGTTAATCAGTTGAGCTAGCAAGGTATATTCAGAGAGGAGGAGAGAGCAGAGTGACAAAGAAATGAACTTATCAGTCTGTCGTATCTCCTTTCATTGTCCAGTTACAGGCTAGGGGTGGGACAAGACCTGTAAGTGTTAGTGAACTGCAGTAAATATAAAAAGATCAGATCTAACAAATAGGACCCTGCTGTGTGGTACAGCTGTGTAAATCTTAGGACTGGATGGACAGAAATACAAATCTTTTGCCATGTACAGTGGCAGCTCGACCATGCGGGGCACTGCCCACCTAATCCATGCACCCAGCCACTAAACTCCATTAGTGGCTGGGTGCATGGATTTCAATGGGTTTTTTTTTTCTGAAGCACGTGATTAAAGCCAGAGGCTCTAATTGGCTTCAAAAAAGGGTGGGCTCAGGATGCAGAGCACTGCGCCCTGAGCCCACCCAGTTGTGTGACATTAGCGAATTAATAGTCGCTAATGTCTTCCTGTTTCTCCTCCCAGCCAATTGAGATCCAATTGGCCAGGAGTCTTAAGAACCTATTGGCCGGGAGGAGAAGCAGCGACCAAGGGGACAAAGGGGGGAAGCCGCAGCCACGACCTGGGTGAGGTAAGTGCCCCGGGGGGCGGCAGTGTTGCCAACCTCCTGCAGCATTTTTTTACTGGCAAAACATGGAAAATTTACTGGTGGAGCACATTTTTTACTGGCACCTTGAAAAATAACAGAACTCCTATTAAAAACTAAGAAAATTGATATTTAAACACAACATGGAAACTAACAATACCCATATCAAGTACTTTCCCTGGTTTACACTTAAAAAATCAGCACAGCATGACAAATAATCAGACCCTGATATCCATAGCCAGTTGTAAAAATCACTGATTTTTACAAACTGTCAGTAAATTTACTGGCGGTTGGCAACTCTGGGGGGGGGGGGGGTGGTTGGCCGGTTAACCTAGAGTTAACCGACCCTCCTCTTTGTC
>BLSH010420699.1:66562-82533 GCA_018402905.1 Glandirana rugosa
GCAGTGACACATGAGGTACACTTCCTTCGTGCGTTCTGTATATACTCCCCGAGCTCCGATGAGTACTTCAGAGTTCTTTACACGTCAAATCACAGTCAGTAAATAGAAACCTTTTTTTACAGACTTAAAAATCATTGCGCAAAAAATCGTTGTTTGGTTGCAGCGTCACCTTAAAGAGTGTGCAGACAAAAAGGTGGAATTACTGATTTTTACAAACGGTCAGTAAATTTACTGGCGGTTGGCAACTCTGGGGGGGGGGGGGTGGTTGGTGTGGTGGTGGGCTGGGGCAAACGGGGGGGGGGGAATAGATATCTTAGGTTTGATTGTTGCCCCCCCGACCGATGGAGCACCAACCGCCACTGGTCAGGTATAATAACTCTATTATATATATTTAGCTGTTTGCCTGGAGTTTGGCCTTAAGGTGGAAAAACAGACGTGTGAGAAATTCCACTGCGACGTTGGTTTGTTGCTAAAAAACGCGTTACTAAAAATTCAGACATTTTTTTCCAAAGATAAATGACTGACACTAAACTGCACATTTCTTGAGACTTCATGAGTAGCCTCGAGCCCCTCATATATGTCTTGCGTGCTTCCTTCACATGGAGTACACAGTGACGTGAGAACCTGGGAAGAACCCAGAGGCAAAGCCCCTAGAGACCACCCAATCTTCTGTATAGTCACATGTTCACCCCTTTATCACATCGTAGAGACTACACCCTTCCTTTGGAATTCACTCATATCATATTCTCCCCAAGGCTCACATTTTCGAGTGCTGCTGCCTACTCTAACTGCATTGGTTGTACTGGACTGACACCCCAAGGACAGAGCCCAAGACGTCTACCTTCTGATCGCTTACTTGTCCTGAGATTGCCAAGCCAGAATAAGACTATGAGGACAGACAGACAAGTTCCTCTACAGCTAGGAAAGTGACTCTCCAAAACCTTCCAACCAGCCCAGGCTGAACACAATGATCTGACGTCAAACATTGTGCTGGCTAAAAGCAACCTAGCTGTGCATTATACAAATTTTGAAGTTAACCCGTCACTGTACCCAGAATATGTTACCCCAACATTTCATATTCCTGATATGTGCCTGCTGTACCATGTACTTGCATGAAAAAGTATCCTGTTCTATTTGTATTGCTTCCTTTGTGGGAAATCCCTGGTGTTCCTGCCAGTCTCTCTGCTATCCTATTAAAAACTGACCACACTAGGCATGAAAGAACAGTGTGATCAGTTTTCTCAGCCTCCAATGATTAGACTTTTTCTGGTAGACCAGTGTGCTGTTTCTCCTCCCACAGCTTTCTGAGATCCTTATGCAGCTGAGAACAGAGGGTGTGTGAAAAAGGTATTTATAATGTTTTTTATATGTATACACAAATGTTTGCCTTTCATTTCTATTTTAAACTGAATGGGCTGTTATACAAGGAGAGAGTTCACACGTAGTACCCTCCTAGATAGGCTGCTAGTTAGGTAGGTAAATTTAGTTCTGGTGGCTCTCCTGTAATCAGTTGAGTAGCTTGTGATTAGTTTGGGCTCCTCTGGGCTCTGCAGGCTGCAGGTTTGATTGATTCCCCCTATTTTTTGGAGGATTCCAGAATATAGTGGGATGAGAGAGTAAAATAGGCAGCCTGAATATTTATGTGGTTTTGGCCAATCGCTGGGGAAGGGTGTCCAGCGGCAGCGTCCTGAGGCAGCCAAGTGAAGGATCTTAGTGACTGTTGCGTTTGATATCCCTAGCAGAAATGAACAGGTGTTCTCAAATAGAGGTCCCTATACAATGAAATGGACTTTAAAGGCACAACATGAGACACATGTACTAAAAAAGGCCTTTGATGTAATTAAAATCTATTAGAACAATTGGTATAAAACAATAATTGTTAAAAGGGTGGGCGATGTGGCCGAGGCCGACCCAATCCAAGGGGGGAAAAAAGGGAGGAATATCCTCCCTATAACAATATTATATTCTACACTTCAAACATAGACAAGAGAGATAATGGTAATACAGATAGTGAATATGTGAATACAAATACTCTTGTCCGGTGGATTGTCAACATGTTTCGCAGGTAGCTTCTTCAGGACCGTTGGATTGTGGGGGTACAAACAAAGTTATCTTAAAATAAACAGATTTCATATTAGAGACTATACAAATAATTCCACATACTTTTATCCATATGGTAATAACTTAAGGTAAATCTATATGGCTTACATTACAGAGGCATTCTACCAGTCCCTAGTGAAAAACAGTCTAGGGGACAGACAAAGGGGTTCAAGTTGGCCAGCTAGAGGTAAGTATATGGAGGCAGGTGATCTATTTGTTCTATTTTATCTTGATACAGAGGGTTTTAACATTAGTACATGTATCATGGGGTCAAATCCCCAATCTATTTTATATATAGAAAAATAAAAAATAAAAAAAAATAAACTTACTCAAAAAGTATTAAAGGTGGATTTGCAAGCTCATCCATCATATGTGTTTGTTATAGTTCAATAGAAATCCAAGTGACGTACTTCAGACATATTCATAGATGGTCAAGGTAAAAATAGTAGCATCCAGTGGGTTGAAATCTATAGCAATAGTTCTATTGAAAATATATAATATCCATAGACCAGTGTTCATATACTGCCATGCCGATATATATATATATATATATATATATATATACACACAATCTCACAAAAGTGAGTACACCACAAACATTTTTGTAAATATTTTATTATATCCTTTCATGTGACAACATTGAAGAAATGATACCTGTAAAGTAGTGAGTGTACAGCTTGTATAACAGTGTAAATTTGCTGTCCCCTCAAAATAACTCGACACACAGCCATTAATGTCTAAACCACTGGTAAAAAAAGTACACCCCTAAGTGAAAATGTCCAAATTGGACCCAAAGTGTCAATATTTTGTGTGGCCACCATTATTTTCCAGCACTGCCTAAACCCTCTTGGGCATGGAGTTCACCAGAGCTACACAGGTTGTCTCTGGAGTCCTCTTCCACTCCTCCATGACGTCATCACAGAGCTGGTGGGTGTTAGAGACATTGCGCTCCTCTACCTTCCATGTGAGGATGCCACATAGATGCTCAATAGGGTTTAGGTCTGGAGACATGCTTGGCCAGTCCATCACCTTTACACTCAGCTTCTTTAGCAGGGCAGTGGTCGTCTTGGAGATGTGTTTGGGGTCGTTATCATGTTGGAATACTGCCCTGCGGCCCAGTCTCCAAAAGGAAGGGGATCATGCTCTGCTTTAGTATGTCACAGTACATGTTGGCATTCATGGTTCCCTCAATGAATTGTAGCTCTCCAGTGCCGGTAGCACTCATGCAGCCCCAGACCATGACACTCCCACCACCATACTTGACTGTAGGCAAGGCACACTTGTCTTTGTACTCACCTGGTTGCCGCCACATACGCTTGACACCATCTGAACCAAATAAGTTTATCTTAGTTTCAGCAGACCACATGACACTGTAATCCCTGTAATCCATGTCTTTAGTCTGCTTGTCTTCAGCAAACTGTTTGCAGGCTTTCTTGTGCATCATCTTTAGAAGATGCTCCCTTCTGGGACGACAGTCATGCAGACCAATTTGATGCAGTGTGTGGCGTATGGTCTGAGCACTGACAGGCTGACTCCCGACCCCTTCAACCTCTGCAGCAATTCTGGCAGCACTCATACGTCTATTTCCCAAAGACAACCTCTGGATATGATGCTGAGCACATGCACTCAACTTCTTTGGTCGATCATGGCGAGACCTGTTCTGAATGGAACCTGTCCTGTTAAACCGCTGTATGGTCTTGGCCACTGTGCTGCAGCTCAGTTTCAGGGTCTTGGTAATCTTCGTACAGCCTAGGCCATCTTTATGTAGAGTAACAATTCTTTTTTTCAGATCCTCAGAGAGTTCTTTGCCATGAGGTGCCATGTTGAACTTCCAGTGACCAGTATGAGAGAGTGAGAGCAATAACACCAAATTTAACACACCTGCTCCCCATTCACACCTGAGACTTTGTAACACTAATGTAACACTAATGAGTCACATGACACCGTGGAGGAAAAATGGCTAATTGGGCCCAATTTGGACATTTTCACTTAGGGGTGTACTCACTTTTGTTGCCAGCGGTTTAGACATTAATGGCTGGGTGTTGAGTTATTTTGAGGGGGCAGCAAATTTACACTGTTATAAAAGCTGTACACTCACTACTTTACATTGTAGCAAAGTGTCATTTCTACAGTGTTATTATGAAATTCCAAACGCACACATTCCTGCTTTTTCAGATGGCTTAATTGTAGTGCGGGCGCTGAAGTGACCAACTGCTGGGACCGCATGTAAGCAGAGCAGGTATTGTCACCAGCACACCAGGATCTTCAAATGAGTCCAATCTTTAATAAATGATCGCATCGTTGCAACAAAGAGCAATGTTTTGGAGCCACGAAGGACCCCTTCATCAGGCATGTGATCAGGTCACATGCCTGATGAAGGGGTCCTGCGCGGCTCCGAAACATTGCTCTTTGCTGTAACGATGCGATCATTTATTAAAGATTGGACTCATTTGAAGATCCTGGTGTGCTGGTGACACTACCTGCTCTGATTTCTTCAGTGTTGTCACATGAAAAGATGTAATAAAATATTTACAAATATGTGAGGGGTGTACTCACTATTGTGAGATACTGTATATATACTGTATATATTTCAATGTAGTTTTGCCATTGTGCCCCCTAAATTATATGTAGAGTTTCCCCCTTGGATAGGGTCAGCTTCGGCCACATGGCCCACCCTATTAACATTTATTGTTTTATACCAATTGTACTAATAAATTAAAATGTTATCAAAGCCATTTTTTATACATGCGTCTCATGTTGTCCACTTCAATGCATAGGGGTCTCTATATGAGAACACCTGTCCTTTTCTTCTTGGTTTATTAGGCTGGTGGCACGCTCTAGAAAGACCCTTTTTTCCTGATATCCCTAGCATTCCAATACTCGCTCGTGCCTGGCCTGGGGCATTGCTAAAGGTGTCTGGGTCCTGTTCAATTTCTGAGCTTTGCTGGAGGGACTGCCTAGAGAATTAGTGAGACAGTGAATAGTGTCCTCAACTAATTGTTTAGCGTTCATGAAGTATCCCACAGCTTCCTAAGCCCTATCTAAGTTAACCAGTAATAAATAAATAAAAGGGAACCCATAGTCTGTTTAATGAGCCAGAAGAGTGGATGTTGCTGCGTGCCTAGCTGCTGTTGTGGAAAAAACCTGGGACTCAGTGGCCTTTTCAGGGGTAAGCGCTACGCACACATGCACTATATTGTCAAAAGTATTGGGACACCTGCCTTTACACGCATATGAACTTTAATGGCATCCCAGTCTTAGTCTGTAGAGTTCAATATTGTGTTGGCCCACCCTGTGCAGCTATAACAGCTTAATCTCTTCTGGGAAGGCTGTCCACAAGGTTTAGGAGGGTGTCTATGGGAATGTTAGACCATTCTTCCAGAAGCACATTTGTGAGGTCAGGCACTGATGTTGGATGAGAAAGCCTGGCTCACAGTCTCTGCTCTGTTTCATCACTATAGCATTCTATCAGTTGAGGTCAGGACTCCTTTAAGGGCTTTCCTAAAAGCCTGTTCTCTCTGCCACTGATTATTAGTTTCCACACTTCCCCAATTTGTTTGCCCAAAGACTAAAACCACTGTGTAAATTTCGGGTCCTTCTGATGATGAGATTACACAGGGCTAATAACCCGCCCCACATTATAGCACTTACCCTATTACCCAGATGCCTAACACTTCATCATGGAGATAAGAGGAAAAATCACTGATCGCCCACAACCCTGTACTTAGTTCACAAGGATCTAGCATGCAAAAGTATGGTCAGGGTTAACAGAGAAGAGTAATGTAGCGCCCTCTACCTTTAGGTAGGTGCTGAGTGAGAGATTTTTGTGTTAGGAGATGTAATTTTAGTCAGGCCTGACAGGCCTGATTGTTTTGATTTTGGGTCAAGGAGTGGCTCAGGGAGTGGCTGATGACTCACAGGTGGTGACACCTCTTGTTTACCTCCCCTTTGCTTCTAGAGGGTTCTAGAAGGAAGGGTGGGGAAGAGAGGTGGAGCTGCCTGAGGTGTTTGGGGAACCCTGACCAATCCCCAACTCTGGATTGGCAGGGGGCAGGCTTCCTCAAATACCTGGGGTCAGCCCAGTCTGGGAGGAGAGTTTGGGTGGAAGATATGGAGATGGTGTAGTACGGAGGCTGTTAGGGCCTTGAGGGAGCCCCCAGTCTGGGGGGGGGGGGGAGTGACTTTGGCCTGGGGCTCAGGTGCATCCAGGAGGATAGTGATATCCTGGAACAGAGGCACAAGGGAGAGAGCAAAAGGAGGACAGCGGGAGACAGTAATGCCAGGAAACTCTCCAGGAGAGGAACTACAAGTGTTGTCAGGTCTCAGTGAGTGATACACACCCTGGGAAGCTAGAAGAGGCACATCGGAGCAGATTGGGGTGAGAGACAGTTTGAGAAGGGCGCAAAAGCCAGTTGGGACTATGGCGTCACTGGGCAGTGGATTTGGGTCATTACAGCCATGAGGGTTGGTAGGACCTGAAGAGGATAGACTGGGAGCAGTAGTCCTCCAAGGCTAGCCAGCACACTTCTATTTTTGATACACTAAGGGACCTGAGGTCCCTGCCTAAAATGGGCGGTTCACCAAGGCTCTGCTAAATTGAGAGCAGGCCTCACCACGTGCTAGCTAGGGCAGAAGCAAGTGTTGTGCTGGATGAAGAGGAGTAAATTGGGAAGCAAGTGTTGTGCTGGAGGAAGAGAAGCAAGTGTATATACTGGAGTATATATAGATGGTCCTGTTCAAGAACTGTTTAATCCGCTGGGCATCCCATAATTACCCTATACCCATCCAAGTTAAATCCCCTAATAAAAAAAAAAAAAACACAAGTACCAGCCTGTGCTTCCTGACTCTTTTTATAGTACTGTCCCTCACAGGTCGAATACCTGTCCCTACTCTACCAACTTGCCAAAAGCGTGCCAACCCTGGAGGCAGGGCCTTAAAAAGGCTCTGCCTGACTCAAGATGGTTGCCAGAGTCACATGGGGTGGCAGTATCCAATCAGATTGCTTCCCCAGTGACCCAGGAAACCATAGAAGAACCATGTTCCTCCTGAATTCCTCTCCATCTTCAGTGCCACTGTGGATAGCGCTTCCTGCAGTAGAGAAAGTAGACTGCACCTGACTACATGTATATCTAAACAGATGACTGCAAAGAAAACTTATAGTAAAATATACATTTTCTCATAAAATTCACCCAGTATGCTAGAGAATGTATTCTGCTTTGGATGCTAAAACCACCAAGATGTTATGTGTAATCTTAACTGTATGCAACGTGTGATGTGCACTATTTTTTCAAAATGTCAACCTGACAAAATACTGTACAGTATAAAAATCTGGACACAACAAAATGTCTATACCCATGAAAGGGGTTAAATTGATTGACTTAAGCTGGCCATACAATTTTCTTGTTCAATTTACTTTAGATTTACATTCAACTATGTAGTGCAAGGGTCTGCCTGTTTGATTGCATACAAATTGAAAGTGTTTAGGTTTGACCTCATATTATATGGTTTTGGTAAACCTAAAGGAAAATTATACCAAAATAATGCATAATGTATGGCCAGCCTTAGACCAGTGGGCTCAAAACTACGGCCCAGGGACCCGATGTAGCCCTTTGTTTGTCTTTATCCTGCCTTTGGGGCATTATTCCTCCCACTGATGTAAGGCACTATTCTTCCCAATTACACAAACAATGGGGCATTATTCCTGTCACTGGCAACAACAATATGGCATTATTCCTCCCACTGACACCAATGGCAGGGCACTATTCTTCCCAATGACACCAACAATGGGGCATAATTACTGTCACTGACACCAACAATAGGGCACTATTCCTTCCACTGACACCAATGGCAGGGCACTATTCATGGCAGGGCACTATTCATTCAATATACATATAATTATGGGGTACTATTTCTTGCACTGATACTAACAATATGGCCCTATTCCTTCCACTAATATCAATGATGCCCATTGTTTACTACCATTGAAGCCAGGGCATTTTCTACTCCCACTGGCCACATTTGGGCCTCCTAAATGACACACAAGTGATCCTGTTTAGGTAACAAAAAGGAACAGGGGAGGCTCAGTTATATCCTTTGCTATGTGAGACTGCCCAATAGACATGAGATTGCCCTATCTCCCTTATCAAGAAATGATCTATCTATCTGTCTATCTATCAATATACTGTATCTATAAGTTATTACACAGGATATACTGTATATAGCCCCAACAGTTCATGCAGCACTTTATAAAATAAAGGTAGGTAGTACAGTACAATTCAAGACAAACAGTTATGGTGGGATGGGGGGGCATCTGTGCTCATGAGACTTTACAAGCTAAAGGACGTGCGGTCGTACAACAATCACAACATGTGTACGAGTCTTTTCGCCTAGTACACACGGGCCGAATGTCAGGCGACATCAGTCGGTTCAATAAAAACCATCTGACATTCGGCCCATGTGTATGGCAGCCGTTCGGCCAGCTTATGTCAGACAAGCATGCTGGAAAACCAGCAGCCGACCGCCGATGGCTAAGAGCGCTGACCAGAGTGTCATCCCCCTGTCAGAACACAATAGCTTAGCAGGGGAGATCACTGTACTAACATCAGATTGTTAGTACAGCGGCTACAATCTGCGCTGTCAGTTTTATTTTGTTCAACCAAAAAAACTAGTAGTGTGTACCAGGCTTCATTTCCACCAGAATTTACTCATGTCCCACTCCCTAGGACTTTACATCCAAATGTTTATATTGGCTTCAGTAGGTTCTCCATACTGTAGAACAAAGAATAATTGAGGAATTCAGCTGTGATATAGTGATGCCTTTAGATTGCTTTAAATCAGTGGTTCTCAACTCCGGACCCACTAACAGGCCAGGTTTGCAGGATAACTGAAATGCATCACAGATGATATCATTTGCTGCTCAGGGGTTGCAGTATTCTAGTCTGCATCTCCCCAAGGTAATACTTAAAATCTGGCTTGTTGGTGGGTCCTGAGGACAGGAGTTGAGAATCACTGCATTAAATGGATGTGTTTCTAAATGGACAAAATGTAACTGGCTATTATTTATAAGAAGTAACATTGTAGACTATTATCTTATCATAGTATCAAAATACCTTTGGAGATCAGGAAGGTTTTTTTTTGCGTTTTTCTGGATCAATTATTGGTCTACAGTTCTAAGGTTGCAAGGTTTTAATAAAGTTATTTTTTAATGTTGGTTGAACTTGATGGAAATGTTTTTTTTGGTCAGACCATGTAACCATGTGAAGCAACCTCCTAGATAGGCTACAAGTTAAGTTAGGTACAGTATATTTATTTCCTGTAATCAGCTTCCCCCTGCCTTCTGGAGAGTTCTGGAATGTAGTGGGCTGGGAGGGTCAAATAAACAGCCTGAATATTTATGTGGTCCCAGCCAATCCCTGGGGGAGAGTGTCTAGTAGATGGCTTGAGAGTGCATAAATACTCTGAGACCTGGATTGGCAAGGTTTTTGTTCAGGAGAAGTTCCAAGCCTGAAGTGCTGCTGCTCGTCCATGCAGCCCAGCTGAAATCCCACCTGCATTTACCATGGTCCCAGCTTCTGCTGAGCTAGGGGACGTTTTGCTGAGAATCATTGCAGCTATACAAGAGACTTTGCTGAGAATTCAGTCTGAGAGTTCACTAAGGAAAGTCTGTCGGATATTTGAAGGTGGCATCCAAGTATCGAGGGATACTGAAAAAACAGACCCGAGTGCAGGATCCTGGGCTATTACTAAAGGGACTGCTGCAGCTACCCCTTGTGCACTAAAGCTAAAGCTTGCCTGGCCTGGGGCATTTGGTTGTCTCAGTGCTGTCCATCTCCTGGGCTGTTAGGACTGGCCTAAAGAGTAGCTACAAAGTGAAGAGTAAATGTTTAAGAAAATCACAGCACTTCTATTGCCTTTGAGGCTATAAATGACTCCTTTGGAAGTTGGCTTGCCTAATGAACAACAGTGGTATTATCTCCCCTGTGGTTCACCAAATACTCTTGGGGTTATCCATATGCAGCAGTGTCCGTGGTTCTTGAGCTCCTCTCCGATCTGAGTGAATTAATAACATACGGTCTTAATAAGGCTCCTGAAGAAGCCGAGACTAAGGCGAAACATGTAGAGCGCACACCAATATATATATGCTGTATGATTCACATCTGTTCACTCTTTTTATAACAGTTATTTATGTGTTTTTTACTTGTTAAATAAAAAATGATCTTTTTTAATAAAATATAGAATTGTGTATCCCACTTTTCTTCCAAAAAATTACTTTCATCCCTTTTTTCTCCAGCCCAGTTTTCCAGTTTTCATAAATCACCCCATAGCTTTTACAGGACAAGGACAGATACCTGACTTCCCCGGAATCTAGTGGAGCAGATTTCCCATGATCCCTAACTGACTGTTTATCAACAAACGAAAATCGAAAGTGAGTTGCTATGATTGTAAAATGTGCACTTCATGAATCACTGGGAAAATGCCAAATCGGGTTTTTTGCTTTCAGGATGACACACTGCCAGAGAGCGCCATGAAACTGCTGGTTTACAACGTTAAAGCGTTGAGAGGAGGGGAAGGAGGAGCTGACATGTACACTACAACAAGGCACTTGGTGCACGCTGCTTCCTCTCTGCGCATTCCTATTAACATCTCATTTTCATCCACCCATTGCTGGCAGCGGTGCAGTGCATGAAAATAAATGATAAGGAAAATAGAATTTGGCTCCAGTTCATTGCAACAGATATTTAATGCTTGAGAACAAAAAAAAAATGCCAAATATCAGGTATGAAGAATGATGTTCCTATAATGAGCATTTAAAGCGTAACTCCACCTTAGGACAATTTTTAGTAATACATGCTATATATATATATATATATATATATATAACATATCTTTTTCACCAGTATAATTACTATTGGCCTTCTGCCTGTAAAAAATCCTTTTTTAGTTATTTCTGTAGAGCACGGATAAGCAATTAGCAGACCTCCAGCTGTTGCAAAACTACAAGTCCCATCATGCCTCTGCCTCTGGGTATCATGCTTGTGGCTGTCAGAGTCTTGCAATGCCTCATGTGAATTGTAGTTTTGCAACATCTGGAGGTCCACTAATTGCATATCCCTGCTGTAGAGGATATAATTTCTCCATGACAAAAATGAACATTTATGGTGGAAACCTCATTCAACAAGAAAACACATTTTATTATTAATAATAACTATCATTGTCACCATCATCATCAACATATTGTTCATATTATTATTATATCCATTATATACAAGACGCAATAATGTAACAGGTTTTTCTTCTCCTTCAATCACTCATTCCTATTACCCCCCACTGATCGCAGCACCATTGCCCGGGGCCACAGAAATCAGCTTTCACCTGCAGGACCAGTGCTGTTGTGATTTACCAATATAATGGCCACAGACAGACTATGTTGGCAATGTCATATTTAAAACATCACAAAAGCAATCTTTCCCGTTGTTTACATGGGGAGTGGTATGGGTGGGGTTCATACAAGGGTTTGAGTCTGGCTTCCACTTTAAGCTTCCGCAAAACATAAAATAACCAAAAATCACAACCCAGTGGAATGATTTTGTATGATCATTTTTTGTCCTGACTTAATTAGTTAAAAATGATGATTGCTCCATTGCATACGTTGGACAGAACTGAACTGACAGTCATATAGACACACAAACAGCATGTAAAGGGTTAAGAGGCTACACGTCAGAGCAGAAAATGGGAACTTCTTACTTAAAGTGCAAGCTTCAGAGCGCTCATGCTTATCCTTGCTTTGATATGTAATAAGTCATCTATCTTGAAGAAGTATGGCCGCACGCTTGTTTTGTTTGGTGACGCAAGCATAAGAAATACAGGGATTGAGCTTTCATAAACATGTCAGCTCCTGTGGTTCCATACTAAATGGAGTTTCCACTGCTAAAGAACAATTGGTAGGTGGTTGCCACATCCCTGTCACTAGGAAACAATTAGGATACCCCCTAAATATGGGACATGATCGTTGCCATTAAAGTCCCATATGTTGGGGGTATCCAGATTGTTTCCTGTGTTTCCCTACTGACAGATTTCAGGTCTTTAATGAAGCCTTTATAGATCATTTATGACAACTAAAAAAACAACAAATAGATATGTTGCCCTTAGCAACCAGATTCCAGCTGTCATTTTCTGAAGTCAACAATTGGCAGGTTGCTATGGACAACACACTTTTCTCCAGTCATACTTTTGCCATTGCCCATAGCAACCAATTAGACATTTATTCTGCTGTTCCAGTATAGGCTTGGATTGAACTGGTTCCTATATTACATAATACAGACAATATTTATTTCAGACATCTTAATCAGTGATTACGATTGGTCTCATTGATCAACGCATCTGGAAGATTAATTATCTGTGTCTCCCCTGGCAACCCCTGTTGAGATGTGAGAATAAACAATGGAATCTGATGGCCAAAAGTGACATCCCTATACCTTCTTTATTCCCGTTACTTTAAATTCTGCCTTCCCCATGCAACAGGGCTCCATGCAATGTTGGCCCAAGACAAGACAGCAGTTGTAATGCCCAGTGTTTACTCACTTCCTGGTCCTGTAGAGACAGCGGCATGTCCAACATACACATCCTCACTGGTTGCAGCAAGGCTTTCTGAAGGGTAAACACCGGCTTCACCTCCATCCTCAGATTGTCCTGTCTTTGTGGTTCCCCAAATTGGCTGTTCAGCTGTGATCCAGGCTCAGCACATCGGTCTTTGCCATAAATCGGCCTGTAGATCTTCACCCCACAACAAACCCCCACCCTCCTTAGTGTAACAGGTAGCACTACAGTCTTACAACCAGCATGGAGGTGTCATTTCCAATTCCTCTTCTCCCTCCAAGATGTGCAATGCTGTGATTCCCTCACCCCACCCTACGAGCGTGCCACAACAAGCAGGGAAGCCTCATCCTTGCAGGCTCATCTGTATGCGGCAGACACACAGAACAGCCCCTCCGCCTGCAGCAGTCACGGCTTCATGAGGCCATAGTGATTTTCCCCACAAGACAGGGAGAGCCAGGCAGGTCTTGGAAAGGGAGGGCAACCAGCACTTCTATTCTGCATCCACAAGCAGCTGAGTCACTTAACCTAATGGTTGCTGGCTGGACTGCAATGCAGGTTTATCCACGAGCTGGTTAAATCTATGTTGACCAGATAAGCAAGCAACATACAATACCATAGAAACACCAGTGACAGGAAAGCCTTGGCGCTTGTAGACGTCAAGCGGGGATCGCCTATGGTCAGCTGGGGAATTATAGCAATAGCCCATCTACAGCAGGCCTAAGCGACCTGCGTTCTTTTTAAAACCACAAAGCCCAGCATGACCTCTACACTAGGCTGTCACAAGATCACTGTATTACAATACAGCCTAGGAATTGCTGTTCATTTTTAAGCTCAGGCTGCCATTCCCAGATAGTTAGCAAAATTGGTTTGGAAAAATGGAAAATTGGTGGTGTCGTCATCTTGCATTTCAGTCTCCAGCTTTAAAGTAGAGACCTGCATGGAGTTCAGAGCTCGGGGCATTGTTGTGTGCCAGGAACTCACCCTGCTGGAATATTTTAGGGGTATAGGTCCTCAGCTATAGCTGAAGATACAAGAGGCTTGAATGTTCGGCAGACCGAAGCTTTTAAAACCTCTCCAGTTTTTGTACTGATATAGGAACATGTGCGGGAGTTGCACGGCCAAATATTAGATCATTCCTGCGCTCAAAGAGAGGAGGCTTCTCCACGGTGGTGAACAGGGGGTATCTGCTTGTGTAAACACCGGGTAATGCGCCGCCGTGCTGCCTCTTGATGGACTGGGGAAGTCCCGACACACTGGAAGAACAAGAAAGCACACAAGGGCGCACTGGCCTAGCGCATTATCCTCAGTAAAAAGGAGTTTATTAAAAGATCATAAAACATACTCACAAACAAGTTCAGATAACAGGCATTTCAAGCACTAAACAGCTATGCATCCAATCCACAGTATACTGCTGGTGTCTTAGACAGGCTGGCTAACATGTTTCGAGGCCACGGCCTCTTCCTCAGAGCCTAATGTACCATGTCAAGGCCTCAGTCTTATATCACAGAGAGCCAGCACAATTGGAAGGGGTGGGGTCACCTGTGGTCCCGCCCATCATTGGGTGTGGGCCTGCCATGATGTGACTGGTCTGCATACCCTGCACTTACAGAACACCCGCCTCCCCAGCATCAAGGGGACAACCTATGATTTTGTGCATACCTCCAAAAAACCCTCCCAAAGGTGTACCTATATTGGGGGGGGGGGAAACATTGTCAGTTTCAATTCTAATTCCAATTCCAAAAGTTGTCTTGAGTAACAAGCACTGAAAAAAAAAAAACTGTACAGCCTTTCTAGGATACCATCAATACATATATGTATGCTTATCAACTCAAGGCAAGTAGATACCTTTTCTCCTGGTGCTGGAGTGCCTGGAAGCTCCAGGGCTGAGACACTTATACTATATGGCAAAAAGTACATGGGTGCTCCTCCAAATGACTAAGTAAGGTCAGGGTCAGATTTGGACCTTGGGGGGCCTGGGGCACTTCAGGTTGGGGAAGCCCCTCATACACAGAGTTGGTTTACCTTCTCTGTTTCGATATCAATGTTTTTTATTGGAAATTTCCATTAAAAAGGCACTGACCAGAACAGGCACAATGGCATTTGTCAAGCATGGAAACAGGTGATAGTCCACAATGCAGTCAGAGCGTGCTTTCACTGCTCTATCTTGGGCCCTGTATCCCTCCCCTGAAACTTTATTTTTCCAATATATTTCTTATGATTACCTAATATTATTTATGTAACGGCTTAACAGCCTTATCATCCATCATCATTTTTATCCCGAACTTGCAGCTGGGGGGCGCTGGCTGTGGAAGCGCTGGCGGGGCGGCTGCTCGGTTTATTCGGCAGTTGGGAGCCGAGATGCGCACTGGAGGCTCCCTTCCCCTCCCCCTCATCTGCCTGGGGGGGTGGGGATCCTCCACTGCGCATCAACGTCACGCCGCCCACATTGCACGGGCGGTGTTACTTGTTGTGCCACGCCGTGCAGTGGGCTGTTCATGCTTGCGGTCACACACGAGGTTGAGGACGCCGCTGCCAGTCATTCGTGCCCGGGTTGTGGCGCCTCCCTCCCTTACGTGTGCCGTGGCGTAACGTTGGGGAGCTACAGGTCGGTGGGTGTCTACATCGGGCGGCTCTCTGGATGAGACGGAGCCAATCAGCCACGCTACATTCGCAGTCTTCACTTTACATGATACCATTATCAGGTATACACGTAACCTACGTTTACACTCTGTTTCACTTTTACTTACTTCTTTCCCTTTCTTATTTACTCACTTTCTCACTCTTTCAACCGTTCTTGGTTGTTCTTTCTTATTTCCTCTTCTCCTCTCTTCCCTGTTTTCTTTTAACTTTTCTTTTTCTTTTAACTTTTTTCCCCTTTTCTCATTCACTCACAGTTTCACACATTACAATAATTACTATACTCATTTTTCTATTCACAGCCACTATTATTGTTCATTTCAGCCACACCACACCTCAATGCTCCTGTCCTCGTCCTGGGCGCGGTCGGTGTGGACCGCCTTCGTCTCAGTCTCTCCCCTCGGCTCCCGACCTGCTGATCTCCGGTTTGCCCCCCCATTCCAGCGGTGTGCCGCTTGTGCTCCGGCGCTGCAAGTTTTCTTTTAGGTAGGTTTTGGGGTTGGTACACAAAACCCCTCCCCCCTCCCTTTTTATTTTATTTTTTTACTGATATGTGATTTCTTATTATTTTTTCAATCTTTGTAGTCATGTCACGGTTGCTCCTGATGAGTGGCCCCAACTGGCCACGAAACGCGTAG